>JAUMJM010000131.1:0-223129 GCA_033558235.1 Neomorphus geoffroyi | reverse complement strand
CAGGATCTGGCTGTGTTTGGGATCCAGCTGTGTTTGGGATCCAGATGTGTCCCAGGATCCAGGTGTGTCCAGGATCCAGATGTGTCCCCAGATCCAGCTGTTTTGGGGATCCAGATGTGTCCCAGGATACAAGTGTGTCCAGGATCCAGATGTGTCCCCAGATCCAGCTGTGTTTGGGATCCATCCGTGTCTGGGATCCAGATGTGTCCAGGATGAATCCTTGGCCCAGGATCCGTTTGTGTCGGGGATCCAGATGTGTCCCAGCATCCAGATGTGTTTGGGATCCAGCTGTGTCTGGGATCTGGCCATGTCCCAGGATCCACCTGTGTCCAGGATCCAGCTGTGTTTGCGATCCAGATGTGTCCAGGATTAATCCTTGTCTCAGGACCCATTTCTGTTCAGGATCCAGCTGTGTCCAGGATCCAGCTGTGTCTGGATCCAGCTGTTTCTGGATCCAGCTGTGCTGGGTTCCAGCCGTGCCCTGGGATCCAGCCGTGCCCTGGGATCCAGCTGTGTCTGGGTTCCAGCTGTTTCTGGATCCAGCTGTGCCCTGGGATCCAGCTGTGCCTGGATCCAGCTGTTTCTGGATCCAGCTGTGTCTGGGATCCAGCTGTGCCCTGGGATCCAGCTCTGTCTGGGATCCAGCTGTGCCGGGATCCAGCTGTGTCTGGGATCCAGCTGTGGTCTGGGATCCAGCTCTGTCTGGGATCCAGCTGTGTCTGGGATCCAGCTGTTTCTGGATCCAGCTGTGTCTGGGATCCAGCTGTGCCGGGATCCAGCTGTGCCAGGATCCAGCTGTGTCTGGATCCAGCTGTTTCTGGATCCAGCTGTGCCTGGGATCCAGCTGTGCCAGGATCCAGCTGTGTCTGGGATCCAGCTGTGCCAGGATCCAGCTGTGGTCTGGGATCCAGCTGTGTCTGGGATCCAGCTGTTTCTGGATCCAGCTGTGTCTGGGATCCAGCTGTGTCTGGGATCCAGCTGTGCCGGGATCCAGCTGTTTCTGGATCCAGCTGTGCCTGGGATCCAGCTGTGCCAGGATCCAGCTGTGTCTGGGATCCAGCTGTGCTGGGATCTCCCCCCCGCAGGATTTGCCCCCCCCAGGATCCTCCCCCCCCCCCCCACAAGCTGGATCCTGCCCTGGGTGCCAGCGATGTCCCTTCATGTCCCCTGGGTGCCCCTTCATGTCCCCCGGGGTGTCCCGTGGGTGCCACCAGCATCCCCCGTGTGCCATTGGTGGCCCCGGTGTCCCCTGGCTGCCACGGATGTCCCTTAGTGTCCTTTGGGGACCTTGGGTGTCCCTTAGTGTCCTCCACCCCCTGGGTGCCCCTCAGTGTCGCCTGGGTGTCCCTTAGGTGCCACGGGGCCCATGGGTGCCACTCCTGTCCCCTGGCTGCTGTGGGGACCCTGCGTGTCCCTTGGTGTCCTTCAATGTCCCCCAGGTGCCCTCAGGGTGCCACAGGGCTGGCAGGTCCCCCATGTCCCCCGTGTCCCCGCGGGTCGGGGTCTCTGGGGTGGCCTCGGGGATGATGTTTGTCCCCAGCGTCCCCAAGGATGAGGGAGCCGTGGGTGCCCCCTGGGTCTCGCTGTCCCCCATTGTCCCCGAGGTCCCCGAGGGTCACGGTGCCGTGGGTGCCCCCTCGGTCTCGCTGTCACTGCTGTCCCCCATGTCCCCGAGGTCCCCGATGTCCCCGTGGGTCAGGGCGAAGGGTGGCAGCTCCTCATCCGAGGAGCCCAGCGAGTCCTCGTCCCCCAGGCGCGTCCCCAGCCCCACCGCCCCGAAGGCCAGCGGCCCCCGCAGCAGCCGGATCTGTGGGGACAGGGGACACGGGACAGGGGACACCGAGACACCGTGGGTGATGGGACACGGGATGGGGACAAGGGGACAGGGGACACGGAGACACCGTGGGTGATGGGACACGGGATGGGGACAGGGGACATGGGGACACCATGAGTGATGGAACAGGGGATGGGGACAAGGGGACAAGGGGACAGGGGACACGGAGACACCATGGGTGATGGGACACAGGATGGGGACAGGGGACATGGGGACACCATGAGTGATGGAACAGGGGATGGGGGGATGGGGACAAGGGGACAGGGGACACGGAGACACCGTGGGTGATGAGACACAGGATGGGGACATGGGGACACCATAAGTGATGGGACAGGGGATGGGGACAAAGGGACAGGGGACACGGAGACACCATGAGTGATGGAACAGGGGATGGGGGGATGGGGACAAGGGGACAGGGGACATGGGGACACCATAGGTGATGGGACACAGGATGGGGACAAGGGGACAGGGGACACGGAGACACCATGAGTGATGGGACAGGGGATGGGGGGATGGGGCCAAGGGGACAGGGGACACGGAGACACCGTGGGTGATGGGACACAGGATGGGGACAAGGGGACAGGGGACATGGGGACACCATAGGTGATGGGACACAGGATGGGGACAAGGGGATGGGGACACGGGGAGAGAGGACATGGGGTCACCGTGGGTGATGGGACAGGGGATGGGGACACGGGGACACCATGGGTGATGGGACACAGGGATGGGGACAAAGGGACAGGGGACACGGGGACACCATGGGTGATGGGACACGGGGATGGGGAAGAGGGGACAGGGGACATGGGGACACCGTGAGTGATGGGACAGGGGATGGGGACAAGGGGACATCATGGGTGATGGGACAGGGTGAGGATGGGGACAAAGGGACAGGGAGCAAGGGGACAGGGGATGGGGACAAGGAGTTGGGGACAAAGGGACGGGGGATGTTACGGGTGATGGGACACGGGGATGGGGACAAGGGGACGGGAAAGGGAGAAGGGGATGAGGGACACGGGGACAGGGACAAGGGACAAGGACACAAGGGACAAAGAAGGGTGGAGGAGAAGACGGGCAAGGGGTGAGGGAGAGGAGGGGACAAAGGGACAAGAGGGGACAGGAGGGGACAAAGGGACAGCAGAGAAGAGGAGGAGGGAGGACAGAGGGAGAGATATTGTCACCAGCTGTCCCGGTGCCAGCAGCTCCGCGGGGACATCGCGGGTGGCACCACGGGGACGTCACCCATGGCACCAGCTCGGCTGCTGTCCCCAACATGTCCCTGGCCTTGGGGACATCAGGGGTGACCCACCACGCTGGGGACAGGGGGCACTGTCACCTCACCCCCCACACACCCCCCCCCGGAGGGGTCCCAGAGGTGTCAGACCCTGAGTGGGGGTCCCAGGGCACCCATGGGTGCAGGAGGGGGGTGCTGCGTCACCTGTGGGTGCAGGGCCAGGGGGTCCCCCAGCACCCATGGGCGCAGGATCTGTGTCCCCCAGCGCCCGTGGGCGCAGGGTGTGGGTGCCACAGCATCTGTGGGTGTAGGGTACAGGCGCTGCATCACCCGTGGGTGCAGGATCGGGGTCCCTCAGCATCCGTGGGTGCAGAGTATGGGGGTTCTGCATCACCCCTGGGTGCAGGGTGTAGGTCCCACAGCACCCATGGGTGCAGGGGGTGCGTCTCCCAACACCCCTGGGTGCAGGATGGGGGGTCCCCCAGCACCCCTGGGTGCAGGATCTGTGTCCCCCAGCACCCATGGACACACAGTACCGATGTCCCAGCACCCCTGGGTGCAGGATGGGGGTCCCCCAGCACCCCTGGGTGCAGGATCTGTGTCCCCCAGCACCCATGGACACACAGTACCGATGTCCCAGCACCCCTGGGTGCAGGATGGGGGTCCCCCAGCACCCATGGACACACGGTACCGATGTCCCAGCACCCATGGGTGCAGATGCGGGTCCCCCAGCACCCATGGGTGCAGGATCTGTGTCCCCCAGCACCCATGGACACACGGTACCGATGTCCCAGCACCCCTGGGTGCAGGATCTGTGTTCCCCAGCACCCCTGGGTGCAGGGTACGCGAGTCCCTCTCCTCCTGTGGGTGCAGAGTCTGTGTCCCCCCAGCACCCCTGGGCACAGGTCGGGGGTGCCCCAGCACCCATGGGTGCCCTACCTCGGCCTTGAGCTCCTCGATGTGGTCCTTGAGCTGCCGGATGTACTGCGCGGCGTCCGAGTGGTTGAGCTGCCCCTGGATCATCCCCTCCTCCCTCTGCGGGTGCGGCCGCGTCAGCGGGTGCCCCCGCACCCTGGCACCCTGGCACCCCCCGGTCCCCACCCTCCTCGTCCCCTCGTCCCTGCTCACCTGGATCTCCAGCTCGGCCACGCGCTGACGCATCTCGGCCAGGGCGGCCATGCTGTCGGCCTCGCGCAGCCGCACCGCCATCACCTCCTCCTTGCTCTGGGGACACTCGTGTCACCCGCCTTGGCGTCACCCGCTGTCACCCAACACACCCAGGGAGGCTCCACCGGCCCCCTTCATGCCCAGGTGGAAGGGGACGTGGGGACACCATGGGGCGGACGTAGGGACACCAAGGTGGGGACATGGGGACACCAAGGGACAGGACATGAGGACACCATGGGGGGGATGTGGGGACACCAAGACAGGGACATGGGAACACCATGGGGGGGGCGTGGGGACACCAAGAGGGAGGACATGGGGACACCAAGGGACAGGACATGAGGACACCATGGGGGGGACGTGGGGACACCAAGACAGAGATATGGGAACACCATGGGGGGGACGTGGGGTCCCTGTTGGGGGGGGGACATTGGGATCTGAAGGGAGGGGACATGAGGACACCATGGAAGGGGACAAGGGGACACCTTGGGAGAGGACACTGAGGCCCTCTTGGAGGTGACATATTGACCCCATTTGAGGGGACGCGGGGACCCTGGTGGAGGGGGCAAGGGGACCCCATGGGAGGGGGTAACAGGACACCGGTGGAGGTGACACTGGGACCCTCTCAGAGGTGACACGGGGACTTTACGGGAGGGGTGACAGGACACTGGTGGGAGGGAACATGGGGACCCTGTGGGTGGAGACATGGGGACACCCTGAGACCCTCTTGGAGGTGACGAGGTGACCTTGTAGGAGGTGACATTGTGGCCCGACAGAAGCGGAGGCGGTGACCCCATAGGAGGGTCTGGGGGTGTCACCGGGGGTGGGGGGGTGCTGGCAGCACCCATGGGTGCCTCTGGGGAGTCGCAGTGGTGTCCCCAGGGGTGTCCCCAGGTGTCCCCACCTTGCACTGGGCCTCTGCGTGCTTGCGGTGGCTCTCGCTGAGCTGCGCCTGCAGCCCCTTGCTCTGCGCCGCCGCCACGCGCAGCTGCTCCCGCAGCCCCGCACACGTCTGCTCCGCGCGGCCCAGCACCGTGCGCTGGATCTGGCCCTGGGCGCACAGCACTGTCACCTCCTGTCACCCCGTCACCCCTGTCACCCCCTCTTACCCCGTTGCCCCATCACCCCCTCTTACCCACTCATTCCCTGTCGCCTCCCGTCACCCCATCACCCCCTATCACCCCGTCACCCATCACCACGTCACCTCCTGTCACCTCCTGTCACCCCATCACTCCTGTCACCCCATCACCCATCACCACGTCACCTTGTCACCCCATCACCCCCTGTAACCCCGTCACCTCCTGTCACCTCACTTGTGCGCTGGATCTGGCCCTGGGCGCACAGCACTGTCACCTCCTGTCACCCCCTCTTACCCCGTCACCCCGTCACCCCCTTACCCAGTCACTCCCTGTCACCTCCCGTCACCCCTATCACCCCATCACCCATCACCACGTCAACTCCTGTCACCTTGTCACCCCATCACCCCCTGTAACCCCATCACCTCCTGTCACCCCTGTCACCCCCTGTTACTCCATCAGCCCCTGTCACTCCCTGTCCCTGTCACCCCCCTGTTCACCCCCAGCACCACCTAGTTCAGCCCCCGCCAGTCCCTGGTCAGGATGTGGCCCAGGCTCTGACCCGCGTCTCCAGCTCAGCCCCCCCAGGCCAGGCCCCCCATTTCAGCCCCCCCAGCTCAGCACCCCCAGTCCAGCATCCCAGCGCCCTCCATCCCAGTACCCCCAGTCCCAGCACCCCAGCACCCCAGCGCCCCCCATCCCAGTACCCCCAGTCCCAGCACCCCAGCACCCCCAGTACCCCCATTCCCAGCACCCCAGCACCCCCAGTCCAGCACCCCAGCGCCCTCCATCCCAGTATCCCCAGTCCCAGCACCCCCAGTACCCCCAGTCCAGCACCCCAGCGCCCCCCCATCCCAGTACCCCCAGTCCCAGCACCCCAGTACCCCAAGTCCAGCACCCCCAGCGCCCCCCATCCCAGTACCCCCAGTCCCAGCACCCCCAGTCCAGCACCCCAGCCCCGCCCTCACCTGCGTCTCGAGCTGCAGCACCCGCTGCCGCAGCGCCCGCAGCTCAGCCTGCGCCTGGGCCTCGCGCAGCCGGGCACCCACCACGGCCTCCTGCAGCGCGTTGACGTTGCCGCGGCGCGGAGAGTCCTTCCAGCGCCCGCACCGCGCGGCCGGCCTGGACCCCAAACACGTCAGGTGGCCCAGAGGGGACCCAGGTGTTGGGACAAGGGACCCAGGGGGCCAAGAAGGGGACCCAGGTGGCCCAGAGGGGACCCAGGTGTTGGGACAAGGGACCCAGGTGGTCAGGAGGGGACCAAGGTGTTGGGACAAGGGACCCAGGGGGTCAAGAAGGGGACCCAGGTGGCCCAGAGGGGACCAAGGTGTTGGGACAAGGGACCCAGGGGGCCAAGAAGGGGACCCAGGTGGCCCAGAGGGGACCCAGGTGTTGGGACAAGGGACCCAGGGGGCCAAGAAGGGGACCCAGGTGGCCCAGAGGGGACCCAGGTGTTGGGACAAGGGACCCAGGTGGTCAGGAGGGGACCCAGGTGTTGGGACAAGGGACCCAGGGGGCCAAGAAGGGGACCCAGGGGGCCAAGAGGGGACCCAGGTGTTGGGACAAGGGACCCAGGTGGTCAGGAGGGGACCAAGGTGTTGGGACAAGGGACCCAGGGGGCCAAGAAGGGGACCCAGGTGGTCAGGAGGGGACCCAGGTGTTGGGACAAGGAACTCAGGTGGCTCGTCGGGTCCCCAGATGTTGTGCCTGGGGAGGCAGGAGGTGCCGCGTGTCCAGGTGCCCCCCGTACCTGCCAGCTCTCGCTCAGGTCCTTCACCTGCTGCTGCAGCTCCGACAGCGACTTCACGGCCTCGGCCTCGCGCAGCGCCAGCGCCTGCAGCTCCTCCTGCAGCCGCACCACGTTGTCCTCGTCCGGCAGGAGGCTGCTCCGCTGCGGGGACACGGGGACATCAGCGGGGACACCACGGGGACACCCCGGGTGGTGGCACTGGGTGTCAGCAGGGACACCTTGGGGTGGTGGCACTGGATGCCATCAGAGACAGCTCAGACTGGTGGCACTGGACACTGCAGGGACATCCCGGGGTGGTGGCACTGGGTGTCATTGGGGACACCTTGGGGTGGTGGCACTGGATGCCATCAGAGACAGCTCAGACTGGTGGCACTGGACACTGCAGGGACATCCTGGGGTGGTGGCACTGGGTGCCATTGGGGACACCTTGGCGTGGTGGCACTGGACACCAGCAAGGACACCTTGGCGTGGTGGCACTGATGTCATTGGGGACATCCTGGGGTGGTGGCACCGGACACTGCAGGGACATCCTGGGGTGGTGGCACTGGGTGTCAGCAGGGACACCTTGGGGTGGTGGCATTGGACACCACAGGGACATCTCGGGATGGTGGCACCAGATGTCATTGGGGAAGCCTTGGGGTCATGGCTCTGGATGCCATTCAGGGACACCTTGGGGTGGTGGCACTGGACACCAAAGGCACATCCCAGGGTGGTGGCATCAGACACCACAGGGATACCTTGGGGTGGTGGCACTGGACGTCATTGGAGACATCCTGGGTTGGTGGCACTGGACACTGCAGGGACATCCTGGGGTGGTGGCACTGGGTGTCACTAGGGACACCTTGGCGTGGTGGCACTGGACACCACAGGGACACCTTGGGGTGGTGGCACTGGATGTCACTGGGGACATCCTGGGGTGGTGGCACCGGGGAAACCTTGGGATGGTGGCACCAGACACCACAGGGACACCTTGGGGTGGTGGCACGAGACGTCATTGGAGACCTCCTGGGGTGGTGGCACGGGATGCCACCAGAGGCACCTCAGCATGGTGGCACTGGACATCAGCAGGGACATCCCAGGGTGGTGGCACTGGGTGTCACTGGGGACACCTTGGCGTGGTGGCACTGGACAACCCAGGGTGACTGTCCCCACCCCGAAGACCACTCGTGACACCTTCCCCACCCCCAGGGCCACCCATGGGCCACCCCTCACCCCCAGGGCTGCGGGTGGGACCACCCCTGTCCCCAGGGCCACCCGTGTGCCACCCGAGTGCCACCGTCACCTTCTCCATGTCGAGGACCTTGTCCTGCATCTCCTTGAGGGCCCCCAGGGTCTCGCTCTCGCGCAGCCGCGACTGCTCCAGCTCCGTCTCCAGCTGCGCCACGAACTCCTCGCTGAAGCGCGGGTTCCCCTGGCACCGTCCCCAAGGTGTCACCACGGGGCACAACGCCCGGCCACCACCCTGCCCGGGGGTGGCACCCACCACGTGTCCCCACCACCCAACTTTGCCCAGAGGTGGCACCTACCACGTGTTCCCTGTCCCCAACCTTGCCCACAGGTGGCACCCACCATGTGTTGCCTGTCCCCACCACCCAAAGAGGTGACAACCACCTCGCGTCCCCTGTCCTCACCATGTGTTGCCTGTCCCCACCACCCAAAGAGGTGACAACCACCTCGCGTCCCCTGTCCTCACCATGTGTCCCCTGTCCCCACCACCCAAAGAGGTGACAACCACCTCGCGTCCCCTGTCCTCACCATGTGTCCCCTGTCCCCACCACCCAAAGAGGTGACAATCGCCATGTGTCCCCTGTCCTCACCATGTGTCCCCTGTCCCCACCATGTGTCCCTTGTCCTGTGTCCCCATCACCCAGAGGTACATCAGCCACCCTGTCCCTACCATGTGTCCCTTGTCCTGTGTCCCCATCACCCAGAGGTACATCAGCCACCCTGTCCCTACCATGTGTCCCTTATCCCCTGTCCCCATCACCCAAGGAGGTGACACCCACATGTCCCTTGTCCCCAATCTTGCCCAGAGGTGGCACCTACCACATGTCCCCTGTCTCCACCACGTGTCCCTTGTCCCGTCCCCATCACCCAAAGAGGTGACACCCACCATGTGTCCCCTCCCCACCACATGTCCCTTGTCCCCAATCTTGCCCAAAGAGGGCACCTACCACATGTCCCCTGTCTCCACCACGTGTCCCTTGTCCCGTCCCCATCACCCAAAGAGGTGACACCCACCATGTGTCCCCTCCCCACCACGTGTCCCCTGTCCCCACCACGTGTCCACCATCCCCACCACCCACCCCCAACTCCAGGCTGCGTGAATTGGAATGGGGACCCCTGGGGACCCTTGGGGACACTGGGTCCCCCCGCGTGGCACCTGCTGGTCCTGCAGCTGGCGGATGGTGCTCTGGGCGCGTTGCAGGTTCTCAGTGGCCGAGGAGCAGCGCTGCTTCACCACCGCCAGCTCCCGCTTGATGATGTAGTTCTCCTCCGCCTCCTGCGCCCGCGTCACCTGGCCCTGGGGACAGCGGGGACAGCGTCACCTCCCCCATGTGGGACACTCGGGTCACCCCGCAGAGCGGCACCGAGAGGGGGTAGTGGTGGTGGGCATGGGGAAGGGACACTGGGGACATAGGGTGACACCAAGGATGAGAGGTGACAGCAGCCTCATGGGAGGTGACACTGGGGACAAGGAGGTGACACTGAGGACAGGAGGAGTGACAGTGAAGACGAGGAGGTGACACTAAGGACAAGGAGGTGACACCAGCCTAATGGCAGGGGACACTGGAAACAAGGGGAGGTGACACTGAGGATGAAGTAGGTGACACCTGAGAAATGCTGGCCTTGTGCTGGCTGACACTGGGGACAAGAGGGGTGACACTGGGGACAAGGGCGGTGACACCGAGGACAAGGTGACACCAGAGAGATGCTGGCCCTGTGCTGGGTGACACTGGGGAGAGCGGGGACAGCGTCACCTCTACCATGTGGGACACTCGGGTCACCCTGCAGAGTGGCGCCAGGAGGGGGTGGCAGTGGTGGGGACAGGGAGGGGACACTGGGGACATGGGGTGACATGAGGGATGAGAAGTGACACCAAGGATGAGAGGTGACAGCAGCAGCACAGTGAGTGACACTGGGGACATGAGGGGTGACACTGAGGATGAGGAGGTGACACGAGCCCAATGGCAGGGGACACTGGAGACAAGGGAGGTGACACTGAGGATGAGAAGGTGACACCAGAGAGATGCTGGCCTTGTGCTGGGTGACACTGGGGTCAAGGAGGTGACACCAGGGATGAAGGGGTGACACCAGCTTATTGGGAGGTGACATCGAGGACAAGCAGGTGACACTGAGGACAAGGAGGTGCCACCAGCCCCACATCAGGTGCCACCAAGGACGAGGAGGTGCCCTCAGCCCCGTGGGGACCTCTGGTGCCCTTTGTCCCCTCCCAACCTCTCCCCTCACCACCTGCTCCCCAAACCCCACGAAGTTCCTTCAAACTCACCCAAACCGGCACCAAACTTGGCCACGCCCCCGTCCCCAAGTGCCACCACTTGGTCAACAAGCCCCCAAAAGGTCCCCAACCCACCCATTTCCACCCAAAAAGTTCTCAAATCCCCCATTCCCACCCAAAAAAGGTCCCAAATTTCCCATTTCCACCCAAAAAGTTCTCAAATCCCCATTCCCACCCAAAAAAGGTCCCAAATCTCCATTTCCACCCCAAAAAGTTCTCAAACCCCGCATTTCCACCCAAAAAGTTCTCAAATTTCCCATTCCCACCCAAAAAGTTCTCAAATCTCCAATTCCCACCCTAATTTCCACCCAAAAAAAGTCTCAACCCGCCCACGTCCACCCCAAACCCATCTCAAAGCTCCCACTCCCACCCCAAAACCGTGAAGAAGGTGCTGAGGAACCTCCAGAGAAGCAGCAAAAAGGGTGAATTCTCCCCCGAAAAAGGTGGAAGCGGAAGGTGGAAATGGGGAGAAAAAGGAGGAAAAGAGGAGGAAAAGGAGGAAAAGAGGAGGAAAAGGAGGAAAAGAGGAGGAAAAGGAGGAAAAGAGGAGGAAAAGGAGGAAAAGAGGAGGAAAAGGAGGAAAAGAGGAGGAAAAGAGGAGGAAAAGGAGGAAAAGAGGAGGAAAAGAGGAGGAAAAGAGGAGGAAAAGAGGAGGAAAAAGGAAAAGAGGAGGAAAAGAGGAGGAAAAGGAGGAAAAGAGGAGGAAAAGGAGGAAAAGAGGAGGAAAAGGAGGAAAAGAGGAGAAAAAGGAGGAAAAGAGGAGGAAAAGGAGGAAAAGAGGAGGAAAAAGGAAAAGAGGAGGAAAAGGAGGAAAAGAGGAGGAAAAGGAGGAAAAGAGGAGGAAAAGGAGGAAAAGAAGAGGAAAAGGAGGAAAAGAGGAGGAAAAGAGGACGAAAAGGAGGAAAAGCTAAGGAAAAGGAGGAAAAGGAGGAAAAGAAGAGGAAAAGGAGGAAAAGAGGAGGAAAAGAGGAGAAAAAGGAGGAAAAGAGGAGGAAAAGGAGGAAAAGAGGAGGAAAAGGAGGAAAAGAGGAGAAAAAGGAGGAAAAGAGGAGGAAAAGGAGGAAAAGAGGAGGAAAAGGAGGAAAAGAGGAGAAAAAGGAGGAAAAGAGGAGGAAAAGGAGGAGAAGAGGAGGAAAAGGAAAAGAGGAGGAAAAGGAGGAAAAGAGGAGGAAAAGGAGGAAAAGAGGAGGAAAAGGAGGAAAAGAAGAGGAAAAGGAGGAAAAGAGGAGGAAAAGAGGACGAAAAGGAGGAAAAGCTAAGGAAAAGGAGGAAAAGGAGGAAAAGAAGAGGAAAAGGAGGAAAAGAGGAGGAAAAGAGGAGAAAAAGGAGGAAAAGAGGAGGAAAAGGAGGAAAAGAGGAGAAAAAGGAGGAAAAGAGGAGGAAAAGGAGGAAAAGAGGAGAAAAAGGAGGAAAAGGAGGAAAAGAGGAGGAAAAGAGGAGAAAAAGGAGGAAAAGAGGAGGAAAAGGAGGAAAAGAGGAGAAAAAGGAGGAAAAGAGGAGGAAAAGGAGGAAAAGAGGAGAAAAAGGAGGAAAAGAGGAGAAAAAGGAGGAAAAGAGGAGGAAAAGAGGAGAAAAAGGAGGAAAAGAGGAGGAAAAGGAGGAAAAGAGGAGAAAAAGGAGGAAAAGAAGAGGAAAAGGAGGAAAAGAGGAGGAAGAGGAGGAAAAGGAGGAAAAGAGGAGGAAAAGAGGAGAAAAAGGAGGAAAAGAGGAGGAAAATGAGGAAAAGAGGAGGAAAAGGAGGAAAAGAAGAGGAAAAGGAGGAAAAGAGGAGGAAGAGGAGGAAAAGGAGGAAAAGAGGAGGAAAAGAGGAGAAAAAGGAGGAAAAGAGGAGGAAAAGGAGGAAAAGAGGAGGAAAAGGAGGAAAAGAGGAGGAAAAGGAGGAAAAGGAGGAAAAAAGGAGGAAAAGGAGGAAAAGAGGAGGAAAAGGAGGAAAAGAGGAGGAAAAGGAGGAAAAGAGGAGGAAAAGAGGAGAAAAAGGAGGAAAAGAGGAGAAAAAGGAGGAAAAGAGGAGGAAAAGGAGGAAAAGAGGAGAAAAAGGAGGAAAAGAGGAGGAAAAGGAGGAAAAGAAGAGGAAAAGGAGGAAAAGAGGAGGAAAAGGAGGAAAAGAGGAGGAAAAGGAGGAAAAGAAGAGGAAAAGGAGGAAAAGAGGAGGAAAAGGAGGAAAAGAGGAGGAAAAGGAGGAAAAGAGGAGGAAAAGGAGGAAAAGAGGAGGAAAAAGGAAAAGAGGAGGAAAATGAGGAAAAGAGGAGGAAAATGAGGAAAAGAGGAGGAAAAGGAGGAAAAGAGGAGGAAAAGGAGGAAAAGAGGAGGAAAATGAGGAAAAGAGGAGGAAAAGGAGGAAAAGAAGAGGAAAAGGAGGAAAAGAGGAGGAAAAGGAGGAAAAGAGGAGGAAAAGGAGGAAAAGAAGAGGAAAAGGAGGAAAAGAGGAGGAAAAGGAGGAAAAGAAGAGGAAAAGGAGGAAAAGAGGCAAACCAGTGACTTTTGACGCTACCTGGATGAGGCGGTCGGCGAGGGCCGCGCTCTCCTGCGGCCGCAGAGAAGAAAGAGAGGAGAGAGGAACCATAAGGAGAGAAACCGAGGAGCGAGAGAGAAGCCATGAGGTGGAGGCACCTTCCAACCTTCTCGTTCTGGGGGGTTTTCCGAGGATTTTGGGTCTTTTATCTCCGTTCGTGGGAGGGGAAATGTGGGAATGGTGGTGTTTGGCCCTAAAACGTAGCGGTTTGGACCTCCTGGAGGGAGGTTTTGGGTGGGCGAAGGTTTGGGCGCTCCAGGGGACGTTTTGGGCGCTCCAGGGGGTGCTTGAGGTGCTCCAGGAGATGTTCTGGGGGCTCTAGGGATGTGCTGGGTGCTCCAGGAGGGTTTTGGGGTGCTCCAGAGGACGTTTTGGGTGCTTCGGAGGATTTCGAGGGGCTTCGGAGGGGTTTTGGGTGCACCCATGGGTGCTGGGGTCTCTGGGTGGCGGTAGCCCGGGTCCTCCAGGGCAGTTTGAGGTGCTCCAAGAGGTGTTTGTGTGCTCCGGAGGGGTTTTGGGGTGTTCTAGGGGGGATTTGGGGTCCTCCAGAGGAGTTTTGGGGTGCTCCAGCAGATGGTTTCGGTGCTCCAGGAGGTTTGGGGTGCTCCAGGGGCAGGGTGAGGTGTTCTAGGGGGGATGTTGGGTGCTCCAGGAAGGTTCTGGGGGCTCCAGAAGTCTGAGCTGCTCCAAGGAGGTTTAGGGTGACCATGTGGGACGTTTTGGGGGCTCCAGGAGGGTTTTGGGGAGCTCCAGGAGGGTTTTGAGGTGCTCCAGGAAATGTTTTGGGTGCTCCAAGGGATGGTTGAGGGGCTCCAGGGGATGTTTCGGGGCTCACCTTCTCCAGGGTCTCAATGCGCTGTTTGAGCAGACGGTTCTCGGTGCGGAGCCGCTGGGGAGGGAAATTGGGGAGCAATCAAGCTCTGGTGGAGGGTGGTTGATGTCCCTGGGGGGGTCACTGAGCCTGGGGACGTGGGGACACAGGGGCAAAGTGGCCCCAGGGATGGGCTGAGCTGGCCTCAAATGGACCAAGTGGCCCTGAGGTGGCTTAAATGGCCTTGGATGAGTCATGGTGGCCCCAGGATGGTTCAGATGGCCCCAGAGATGGCTCAAAGGTCTCCCAAGGTGGTGAAAGTGGCCCTTGATGGCTAAAATGATCCTGAAGATGGGACCAGGTGGCCATGAGGTGGCTTAAATGGTTTGGGGACACCTTAAATGTCCCTGGGATGGGTCATAGTGGCCCCAGAATGGGTCCTGGTGGCCCCAGAGATGGCTCAAATGTCCCCAAGGTGGGTGAAAGTGGCCCTTGATGGTCCAAATGATCCTCAAGATGGGAACAAGTGGCCATGAGGTGGCTTAAATGTCCATGGGATGGGTCACGGTGGCCCCAGGATGGGTCACGGTGGCCCCAGGATGGGTCATGGTGGCCCCAGGATGGCTTAGATGGCCCTGGGGATGGGTGAAGTTGTCCCAGAATGGGTCAAGTGACTCTGGGAAGGGGCCTGGTGATCTTAGCATGGGCCACGGTGGCTTCAGGATGCGTTAGGTGGCCCCAGGAACGGGCCAAGTGGCCGTGAGGGTGGCTCAAGCTGCCCCAGGATGCCACCACTTGACCGGTCTCACCTTGATCTCAATCTGCTCCTCCATCTCTTTGTTCTTGATGGTGGCGTACTCCTTCTCCAACCTGATCGGGACGAGGAGATGGGTTGGGACACGAGGATGAGGACCAGACCTCCTGGTCCTGCGCTCCATGGCTGGAAGACCCCACCCAGGGGAACCCATCTCACCTCTTCATCTTCTTGGGGTTGTACTTGACCTGGAAGGCCTTGAGGATGAGTTTGTCGGGACAACTGTCGAACTGGTGGGGGATCACCTTCTGGAAGTACTGTGGACGCGGAGATCGGCCATGAAACGCGGCCCCAAAACACATAAACCCACCCCAAAGTAGGGGCTGTTGGAGAAAGAGGTCCCCAACCACATCCAGTTAGGAGAAACCTGCCCAGAAATGCTGAACGTGGGGCTAAATCTGCTCCAAAACACGGCCCCAAGGGCAAATCCACCCCGAAACACGTCCTGCTCGGCGAACCCACCCCAAAACACATCCCCTTGGCCAAATCAATCTCAAAGCACGTCCTGTTGGACAAAGCCACCCCAAAACATGTCCTGTCGGACAAATCCACCCCAAAACACGTCCTGTTGGACACATCTGACCCAAAACAGGTTCTGTTGGACAAATCCATCCCAAAACACATTCTCTTCGACAAATTGACCTCAAAATACGTCCCATTGGACAAATCTGTCCCAAAACACATCTCGTTGGACAAGTCTACCCCAAAACATGTCCAGCTGGACAAACCCACCCCAAAATATGTCCAGCTGGACAAATCCATCTCAAAACACATCCTGCTGGACAGATCGACCTCAAAACGTGACCTGTTGGACAAATCCACCCCAAAACATGTCCTGCTGGACAAATCCATCCCCAACCATGTCCTGATGGACAAATCCATCCCAAAACACGTCCTGCTGGACAGATCGACCTCAAAACGTGACCTGTTGGACAAATCCACCCCAAAACATGTCCTGAAGGCCAAATCCATCCCCAAATACGTCCTGTTGGACAAATCCACCCCAAAACATGTCCTGTTGGACAAACCCAGCCCTGAAGCCACGGTCACGCACCTGGGACATGCCCTCCATGTCGAGTTGGATGAGCTCAGCCTGGTTGAACTGCAGCAGTGCCATTCCCACACGGAAGACGATCTCCAGTCCCTGTTGGAAGTTCAACCATGCTTGACCTCACACCTTTCCCAGCCCGGGGTTTGGAGTTTTTCTCTCCAGAACCAGACCAGGTGGAGAGGGGAGAACGTTTCCACATCCACGTGGTCCCTTGTGGTGGTGTTGGTCCCCATTACCTCGTACATGAAGATGTCGAAGACGCGCGTGGCCACGGGAAGAGGAAAGGTTGTGAGGAAGAGGGTGAGGAACCAGGACGAGGCGTACATGGAGGTGAGGAAGCTCTGGGAGCGGAAGTGGATGTTCAGCTCCGGCAGCTGCTCCTGGATGGAAACAAAGAGAAACGGGGAATGGTGGATGTTTTTAGGGGTCATTTGTGGCTGTTGAGGTTTGAACAGGTCCACAAGGTCTTGTGGAGGTCCCTGAGGGGTCTCATGGAAAGTCCTCCAGGGGAGGGTTTGTGGATGGTTTCCAGGGTCCCATGGATGTCCCTCAAGGCATCTCACGGATGGTCCCTTTGGAGTCTCAGGGATGTCCCCCAGGGCATCTTACGGATGGCCCCTTTGAACTCATGGATAGGCCCTTTGGGGGTTCCATGGATGGTCCCCAGGGTCCCATGGATGTCCCTCAGGGCATCTCCTGGATGGTCCAGGGTCTCATGGATGGTCCCTGGTGCATCTCATGGATGGTCCCCAGAGTCCCATGGATGTCCTCCAGGGCATCTCATGGATGATCCCTTTGGGTGCCCCATGGATGGTCCAGGGTCTCACGGATGGTCCCTGGAGGATTTCATGGAGGTGCCCTGGGGTCTCATGGATGCCTCAGGCTGTCCGTGGACACCCTTGGGTCTCCCTCCTGAGGAATCCTTGATGCTCCTGAGGGCACCTCATGGACACCCACAGGATCTCTGTGTCACTGGACCAGAGCCCACCGGAAGAACCCATTTCTCCCAAGAGTTGCCACCTCACTCCTACCTCTCCCTGTCCTTGTCCCCGCCTCTTCCCAGCAGATCCCACCCCCTTCGAGCATTCTGGAGGACGAGGGATGGTGCCCACCTGCAGCAGGTACTCGAACTGGTAGATGCAGAGCCCCAGCTCGGCCATGCTGGGTTTGAAGAGCTCCCGTAAGCGATATTCCTGCATGAGCCTGACGAAGACGCAAAAGGCCTCTTCCTCGGGCATCTGGAGATCCAAAGGGACAGGAATTCCCCATTAAAACTCTGCTGGGAGCCTCTTTCTCTTTGCTCCATCATCTCATCAGGTGAAGGGATGGGATGGGCCGTGCTGGGAGCCATCGCCAGGTGGAGGAGAACTTGGACGAGGCAGTTCAAACCCATCAGAACAACGTGGGGTGGGCCTTTCGTTCCTCAGGATCAAGGAAAAGATTCCCATTCCCCAATCCCGTTCTCCCACGTTTCTCCAGACGGTGCTAAAAACCCATCATCTCCTTCTCCTCGCCCTGGGGTCATCACAAACCTGCATGAGCAGCAGCCCCACGATGAAGGCGCTACCCTGGCAGTAGCCGACCTCCCGGTCCACCAGCGAGTAGGCCTGGAAGGAGAAGACAATGCGAAATGAATCCACGTGTGAGCGGGGGGATCGGCCGGGTAACCAACCCTGCTCCCCAGGGGAGGACAACAGCCTGGAGCACGGCCTGCAGGATGGGGACGACGTGATCGGGACAAACCCTGAGGAGGACTCGGGAGATGACAACGTGTGCCCCCAGCCCAGAAACCAACGGGGTCCTGGGCTGCACCCAAAGCGGTGGCACCAGAGGGAGGGGGAGGGGGTTCTGCCCCTCTGCTCCGCTCTGGGGAGACCCCACCTGGAGCCCCAGCTCCAGCTCTGGAGTCTCCAACATCAGGAGGAGATGGAGCTGTTGGAGCGGGTCCAGAGGAGGCCACGGAGACGATGCGAGGGCTGGAGAACCTCTGCTATGGGGACAGGCTGGGAGAGCTGGGGTTGTCCAGCCTGGAGAGGACAAGGCTGCGGGGGGACCTCAGAGCAGCTCCAGGAGGGAAAGGGGCTCTGGGGAAGCTGGGGAGGGGCTTTGTCCAAGGGCCTGGAGTGATGGGACGAGGGGAACGGCTTTAAATTGGAAGGGGAAGGTTTAGATTGGACACCGGGGAGAAATTCTTCACGCTGAGGGTGGGGAGGCCCTGGCCCAGGGTGCTGCCCCATCCCTGGAGGGGTTGAAGGCCAGGTTGGATGGGGCTTGGAGCCCCCTGATCCGGTGGGAAGGGTCTCTGCCCATGGGAGGAGTGGAACTCGATGGGCTTGGAGGTCCCTTCCAACCCAACCCACTCCATGATTCTATGATCAAAAATAGCTTTGTTTGGGTCGACAACGATGTTGCTCCAGGCTTGAATTTAGACCCAACAATGCTCAACTATTTTTTTCTTAATTCAGAATGAAACTCCATGGGAAAAAAGAGATCTGGGATGGATGTGGAATGAGGTCCTTCTGCCAGGGAAGGGCTGTCCTGCTGCAAGAAGCGACGGTTCCAAGAGTTTGTGGTAGAAACCAAACCCATCAAAAATTAATACCCAGTTAAAAGAGCTTCAAAAGCGGAAGCGGTGTCTGGGCTGTGTCCAGGAGCTGGCGCCGCTCGAGGAAAGACGTTACCTTCATGACGTTGAAGAGCACCTCTTGGCCCAAGCTGTCCTGTCCCTTGAAGAACTCGTGCTCCGGGTACGTGCGGGCGATATCGCGTCGGATGAGCTTCTCGCAGGGCGAGGACATCTTGAGCAGCTCCGAGTATTGGTTTTTGACGGGCATGTCCGTGGCACTGCAGAGCAGCTGCCAGACGATGGCACGGAAGTGGTGGGGGATCCCTTTGCGGATGAGCTCCTGCAGAAAAACGGGGCAAAAATGGGTTCTGAGAAGATGAGGAAGCTCCTCGTGGATGGGGAGACCTGGTCCTGTCCCAGCACGGGGAAGGTCAGTGCAGATTTTGGCAAGAGGGTTGAAGTATAATTAAAAATAAAGCTCCATCCTCACCTTCAGCAGCTTCTCCTTCTTCTTCCTCCACTCATCCCACTCATTGACAATGCGGCCCCAGAGGATCCAGGTGTCCTCCTCGAGGTGGCTGAGGTTGGAGGAGGCCGAGGAACTGGAGACCAAGGAGGAGCCGCTGTTCCTTCGCGAGCCATTCATGGAGCGCATCGACTTGGAGTCGGCCTCCAGCAGCCTGAGGGAGAGCGAGAGAGCTCCAAAAAAGTCCAAAAGGAGGAGAAAGCCCCCAGAAGTGCCCTAAAAGAGGAGATATTCTCCCCAAACAACCACAAAGAAGAGCTATTTCCCCAAAATTGCCCCAAAGGAGAAGAAATTCCCCCAAAACAATCCCCCAAAAGGAGATATTCCCCCAGAAGAGCTCCAGAAGAGAAGACGTTCCCTCCAAACATCCTGAAAAAAGGAGAAATTCTTCCAAAAGAGCTTCAAAGGAGGAGAGATTCCCAGAAAACCAACCCAAAAAAGAGAGATTCCCCCGAAAAAGTCTCAAAGGAGATCAAATTCCCCCCAAACCACCCTGAAAAAGCAGATATGCCCCCCAAAAGCCCCTAGAGGAGAAATTCCCCAAAACCATTCCCCAAAAATGCATATTTGCCCCCCAAAGAGCTCCAAAGGAGAAGAAATGGGGAGAAATCCCCCCAAACAGACTCAAAAGAGAAGAAACGCCCCCAAAAGCATCGCCAAAAATGACGTATTTCCCCAAAAGAGCTCCAAAGGAGGAGAAATTCCCCCAAAACAGACTCAAAGGAGATGGAGCTGTTGGAGCGGGTCCAGAGGAGGCCACGGAGATGATGCGAGGGCTGGAGAACCTCTGCTATGGGGACAGGCTGGGAGAGCTGGGGTTGTCCAGCCTGGAGAGGAGAAGGCTCTGGGGAGACCTTAGAGCAGCTCCAGGAGGGAAAGGGGCTCTGGGGAAGCTGGGGAGGGGCTTTGTCCAAGGACCTGGAGTGATGGGACGAGGGGAACGGCTTTAAATTGGAAGGGGAAGGTTTAGATTGGACACCGGGGAGAAATTCTTCACGCTGAGGGTGGTGGCCCAGGGTGCCCAGAGCAGTGGTGGCTGCCCCATCCCTTGAAGGCCAGGTTGGATGGGGCTTGGAGCCCCCTGATCCAGTGGGAGGGGTCCCTGCTCACGGCAGGTGGGTTGGAACTGGATGGGCTTGGAGGTCCCTTTCAATCCAACCCATTCCATGTGTCCATGAGTGACTTGGGTCCAAAGGGTGCTAAAAAGGCCGGCTCTTGGCCGGCGCTCGCTCACCGGTTCTGCTCCTCCAGCTTTGCCAGCAGCTCCAGCTCATCGGGGCTGAGGTTCTCCGAATCGGAGGTGGGCGAACACGCCGGCGCCGAGTTGACGGACGAGAGGCCTTCGTGGGATGATGAATCGGGGCTGACGGCCGGCGACGCCATGGCGGCGGGGGCCGGCAGCGCGCCGACTCCGCAGGGATTCCGGGGGTCTCACCTGGAAAACCAAGCATCGGTGTCAGATGTGTTCTCCCCAACTTCTCCTCCTCACCACAGCACCTCGATTCTCTTTAAGGAAAGCCCTGGATTGGTTTAATTCCACAGAAACCAGGACGTGAGCAGCGCTTGGGTCAAATCCCATCGCGATATTCACTTAATTCCCTAAAAAACTTCCATTTAAACTCAGTTTTTCCCATCCAGCTGGGTCTGAGGACATCAACGGCTCCGTGTCCACACGGAGATCCATGACAAGAGGTGTCCATTGGGGTCCGTACTGGGACCGGTGCTCTGTAACGTCTTCATTGAGGATATCAACAGCGAGATCGAGGGCACCCTCGGCACGTTTGCAGATGACACCAAACTCGGAGGGGCAGTGGTCACGCCAGAAGGACGCGATGGTGTCCAGAGGGACCTGGACCGGCTGGAGACGTGGGGGTGGGAGAACCTCATGAGGTCCAACAAGGCCAGGGGCGAGGTCCTACGCGTGGGTCGGGGGGATCTGTGGTTTCAATCCAGGATGGGGACAGCGAGATCGGGAGAAACCCCGAGGAGAAGGACTTGGGGTGCTGGGGGAGGAGAAGCTCCACAGGAGCCTCAACGTGTGCCCCCAGCCCAGAAACCAACGGGGTCCTGGGCTGCACCCAAAGCGGTGGCACCAGAGGGGGAGGGAGGGGGTTCTGCCCCTCTGCTCCGCTCTGGGGAGACCCCACCTGCAGCCCCCGCTCCAGCTCTGGAGTCTCCAACATCAGGAGGAGATGGAGCTGTTGGAGCGGGTCCAGAGGAGGGGAAGGTTTAGATTGGACACCGGGGAGAAATTCCTGAGGGTGGGGAGGCCCTGGCCCAGGGTGCCCAGAGCAGCGGTGGCTGCCCCATCCCTGGAGGTGCCCAAGGCCAGGTTGGATGGGGCTTGGAGCCCCCTGATCCCGTGGGAGGGGTCCCTGCCCATGGCAGGGGGTGGCACTGCATGGCCTTTGAGGTCCCTTCCAACCCAACCCATCCCATGATTCCACGATCCGGAATTGCTGAATTCAATTAGCCTAAACCCCAGAATTAACCCCAAATTAACGTGGTTGAGGGGTGCTGCAAAAAAAAAAGGGGGTTCGAGCGGCGTCTCCAGCCAGGATTTGCTGGAGGATCCGCAGGGATTGGGGTCCCTCGAGGCAGCTCCGGGCTGAAAAACTCTGCTTTTTGGTAAAAAAAATCACTGCTGCAGCGGCCGAAGGACGCAATTTTCTCAATTAATTTGCGCCGAATAAACGATAAATGGGGGGGGGGGGGGTGTGAACCAAAAAGCCAGGTTTTCAGCCCATTTTTTAGGGGGAAAAGCAAGCGGATTCAGCAAAACGACAGAAGAGCGATGAAGGAATGGGGGAAAATTCCACGCTGCTCGTTTTTCCCAAAGCAGCAAAATTCATCCGAGCGGGAAGAACCGGGTCAATCGTTAATGGGATCGCGGAGATTTGTTAATTAAGCCGGGAATTTTATAACGGGGAGGGATAAAAAAACGTCTTAATTAGATTTAATTCTGCCCCACGTTGCCTGTTCCGGGATGGGGCTCGTCCGGCAGCGCCGTCGTCATCAGGAAACGCCGTTAATTTGATTTAATTAATATTTGCCTGCGAGATTGGGTCTATTTCACCTAAAATATTGATTTAATGACCAAAATAATGAGTGCCGACAGGGCAAAATTAGAAGGTATTGGTTAAACCGGGTTCAAGGGGCTGCGAGAACGGCCTGAAATGGCTTTTTAGGAGAATTTGCATTTCCACGGCGACGCCGCCGGGCAGGGGAAGGAAGGCAACAACCAGATGTGGATGAGCACGGGGCGGGTGAAACGGGGGATTTCAACCCAAAAATGAGGTTGGCAAAGGGGAAGGTTGGGGGTCCCACCCTGAACAATGTGTGGGAATGGGAAAAACAAACCCCACGGCTGTCATTATTCAATGGGTTTTGGGGAGGAAATTCATGAAGAATTCCAGGATTGTGGTGGCCGTCACCGTTCCGAGGGTCTCGTTGGGCTCCTTGCGAGGTGACGGGGGGTAAAGCCGAAACGTTTGGATTTGGAGGGGAAAAACCAACCTTTTGGGGCGGTTTTCAAATGCGGTGAAGAAATCGCGGGGGGAAAAGGGTGGGAACGGGTCTGGAAAGGTGGCCAAGAGTAGGGAATGGGCCCCCAACCGGGCTCGGATGCTCCCGATCTCAACCCGTTTGCGATGGGGGGGGCGTCATAAAAATCAACATTTTTATTGTTCGGGTCCCCAAATCCCCAGCAGTTTCACTCATTTCCCCCCTCCCAAAAACCATCGCTCAACCAAAACACTCCGGAAAAAGCCCGAGTGCGGCCGAACTCCGCGCCGCCGCCCGTGAGCCGGAGCTGCTGGCGAGGAAACGGGTCCCGCTCCCCCCTCGCACTTCCCATGGGCCAATTTGGGCCTTTTTTGGCCCATTCTGGCCGACGTTTCCGGCCACTTTGCCCCGGTTTTACGGTGCCTTCAGCCTTTTTTGCCCGTTTTTATGCCCTTTCCACCCCATTTCACACCTTTTCTACCCCCTTTGATGTCATTTTCACCCTGATTTACACCTTTTCCTCTGATTTTTACACCTTTCCCTCCCATTTTTACGTCTTTTCCTCCCATTTTTACATCTTTCCCTCCCATTTTTACGCCCTTTTCTCCCATTTTTACACCTTTCCCTCCCATTTTTACACCCTTTTCTCCCATTTTTACGCCCTTTTCTCCCATTTTTACACCTTTTCCTCCCATTTTTACGCCTTTTCCTCCCATTTTTATGCCTTCCCCCCTATTTTCACATCTTTTCCTCCCATTTTCACATCTTTTCCTCCCATTTTTACGCCCTTTTCTCCCATTTTTACACCTTTTCCTCCCATTTTTACATCTTTCCCTCCCATTTTTACACCTTTCCCTCCCATTTTTACACCCTTTCCTCCCATTTTTACGCCCTTTTCTCCCATGTTTACGTCTTTTCCCCCCATTTTTACATCTTTCCCTCCCATTTTTACGTCTTTTCCTCCCATTTTTATGCCTCTTTCTCCCATTTTTATGCCTTCCCCCCATTTTTACGTCTTTCCCTCCCATTTTTACACCCTTTCCTCCCATTTTTACACCTTTTCCTTCCATTTTTGCACCTTTCCCTCCCATTTTTACGTCTTTCCCTCCCATTTTTACACCTTTTCCTCCCATTTTTACACCTTTCCCTCCCATTTTTGCAGAGTCCTGGTGTCGTTTTGCACCTTTTCCGCCCCGTTTTCCCACTCTTCCTGACGCCGTTTTCTGCCCTTTTGGCCCAATTTTTGCCGCCCCTCTGAGCCGTTTCCACGTGTTGGGTTTTGTTTTTTTTTTCCTTTGCTGCTTTCACCCCCCCCCTCCGAAAAGTTCATCAAAGCAGGGCTTCGCTCCCAGAGATTTCTGCTTTCCCATCACACACAAACCCCCCCAAATCAGCCAATCTGCCAAAAAATCTGAATTATTAACATGCAAAAAGAGGTGGAAAAGGCAAAATAAACCGGATCAACCCCCCAGGATTTCAGCAGGACATTCTCCAGCTTCACCAACCACCAGAAAAGAGCTGGAAAATGGACAAAACCGGGTGGAAACCCCACGAGTTTCGAGGAAGGAGGGGAAATTTTAAGCTCAAATCCCCCCCCCCCCAAAACCGCACGAGGTGTCAAACCCACCCGAAAAACCAGACAAAAATCGAATTAAACACCAAAATGGAGAGAGGAAAACGCTTCCCCCCGCCGACGTCGACCACCAAATGGCATTCCCAACCGGGGCGATTTGCCCCCCCCCCAAATGCCACCGGGGGGGGGGGATTCTGCAGCCCTAAATGAGAGTTTGGTGTCTTTTAGGGTTTCTCCCCAAACCAGGGTGGGTTTCTTCGCTCCATCCAGGCCGTCGGTGGCAGCGGGGTCGGAAACGCCTCCAGCAGAGCCCTTGTTGATGGAAAACCAGGAGAAAAAAGGGGGGGGGGGGGGAATCAAAAGGGGAGGGGGAATTTGGGGGGAAAACCCGGAATTTGATGGGAATCGCCCAGAGGGACCCCAAATCCCCACGTTTGAACCCGAACGCAGGGGCTCCGCGGGCCAACACAAAGCCTTCGCTGCCGCCCTCGCTCCATCTTCTGGGTGGCTGCGGGGAGGGGGGGCCGGGGGGGGCACCCAGGGACCCCCCCAAACCCCCTCCCCATTGAGGGGGGAGGGGGGGGCTCAGGGATGCTGGGGGAGGGGGCGGTGGAGTGCGCTGGCCTGGGGGGTGGTGGTGGTGATAAAATCGTACCCCCCCCCCCCCCCAATAAATGACATTTGGGGGACATGGATGAAATCGGGAGGGGCGGGGGGGGGGCAGCTTCCCCCTGATCTTCCCCCCCCCCCTCCTTGTTTTGAATTTTAACCAAAATCTCATGGTTTTAAGGGAAAAAGAAAGGAGAGACAACACCCTCTTTGCACCACCGGGGGGGGGGGACAATAAAGGAGGGGAAGGGGGGGGGGAGGGCCCCCCCCCATGTCCTTCACTCCCCCCATGTCCCCCTTTATAGTGGAGGGACACCCCTAATGTCCCCCCAGGGCATGGGGGGGGGGGGGGGCACCCCAATGTCCCTCCCCCCCCCTCCAGTATAGCCTGGATTAACCAGCACAGGTGGGGGGAGGGGGCACCCCTGTGGTTTCCCCCGGGGGGGGTGGGGGTTTAAACCCCTAATTACACCCCCCCCCCCCCCCAAAAAAAAGAGGGGGGGACCTCAAGTTACTCTGTGGTTCTGGGGGGGTCTCTCATCACCCCCTCCAAAGCAAGGGGGGACATTATCCCAATGGCCTCCCCCACATAGGGGGGACCCCCAGAAGCTGGAGGGACCCCCAATTACCCCCCCCCCATTTGGGGAAAGAACCCCAATTACTCTTCATTTGGGGGGGGACACCACAATTACCCCCCCCCCAGACTTAGGGGGGAGGATATTTACCCCAAATGCCCCCCCAAATGCCCCCCCATATCCTCTCCTCGGGGGGGGTCACCCCCAAACACCCCCCGCACCCCAGGGAGGAAGGGAGGTCACCACAAATTCTTCCCCCCCCTTTTGGGGTTGATGACCTCCATAGCCCCCCCAGGGGGGGTCACCCTGGAAAGGGGGGGGTGGGCACTCCCAAAGCCCCCTCCTCACTTAGGGGGGCGATCACCACCATATCCTCACGAGGGGAGGGGGCACCCCCAAATACGTCTGCACCCTGGGGGGGGGGGGGTGTCAACCCAATTCTCCCCCCATCTTTAAGGAGGGGGTCACCCCAGTTTTACTCCCCCCATCCTTACGTCTGGGGAGGGGGGCACCCCAATTCTTCTCCTCATCTTTGGTGGGGGTCACCACCAATTGCCCCCCCTCTCAAGGGGGGGGGTGTCACCCCCAGTCTTGCCCCCATCTTTAGAAGGGGTCACCCCAATTCTCCCCTCCTCCACCTGAGGGGGGGTCACCATCAATTATCCCCCACAACCTGAGGAGGGGGAGTCACCGTCAATTCTCCGCCGCCACAAGGGGGGGTCCCCCCAATTCTCGCCCCCCCCTCAACCTGAGGGGGGGGACACCATCAATTCTACCCCCCCCTCCCCCATTCCCTTTTCCCCCCCATTCAGAGGGAGGGTCCCGCCCCCTCCCCCAGCCCCCCCTACCTGCGAGGCGCTGCCATGGGGGCCTCCGGCTGGCTGCGAGGGGGGGTCCCGCGGCGCCCCCCCGCCTCCCCCACCCCGAGCCTTGCGGGCCCCGCGGGCCCCGCCGCTGCCATGGGGGACCCCGCGCCGCCGCCCCGGCTGTCACCGACTGACAGAGGCCCCGCCCCCCGCCGCGCCGCTGCCAATCGGCGCCCGCTCCCCGCCCGCCCCCTGCAACGTAGCCAATCAGTGAGCGGTTTCCTCGCCTCCGCCCGCCCCCCTGCCGTGTCTCTGCCAATCACAACGCGCCGCCTGCGCGCCTCCGCCCGCCCCGGCAGACACTGATTTACAGGAGACCGCGCCTCCCGCCGCGCTTCCACCAATCAGCGCCCGCCATCTCGACTCGCAACCAATCAGCGCGCAATTTTAGCGTCTCTTCCCGCCTCCTCGCCCCGACTGACAGTGACTGACAGGCGACTCCGCCCCGCAGCCAATCAGCGATCGCTCCGCCCGCCCCCTCCGCCGCGCTTCCACCAATCAGAGCGCGCTGCCCGCGGGCGGCTCCGGTCATCGCTGGCGGCCGCCGCTGGCTGAGTGCCCAGGCCGAAGGGACCCCCCCCCCCCCCCCGCGGGCACCTCCAGGGAGAAGGGACCCCCCCCTCCCCGCGGGCACCTCCCCCCCCGCGGGCGCCTCCAGGGCGAAGGGACCCCCCCCCTCCCCGCGGGCACCTCCCCCCCCGCGGGCACCTCCAGGGAGAAGGGACCCCCCCCCTCCCCGCGGGCACCTCCCCCCCCGCGGGCGCCTCCAGGGCGAAGGGACCCCCCCCCCAGCGGGCACCTCCCCCCCCGCGGGCACCTCCAGGGCGAAGGGACCCCCCCCCTCCCCGCGGGCACCTCCAGGGAGAAGGGACCCCCCCCCCAGCGGGCACCTCCCCCCCCGCGGGCACCTCCAGGGAGAAGGGACACCCCCCCAGCGGGCATCCCCCCCCCCAGCGGGCACCTCCAGGGAGAAGGGACCCCCCCCCCAGCGGGCACCCCCCCCCCCAGCGGGCACCTCCCCCCCCGCGGGCACCTCCAGGGAGAAGGGACACCCCCCCAGCGGGCATCCCCCCCCCAGCGGGCACCTCCAGGGCGAAGGGACCCCCCCCCCTCCCCGCGGGCACCTCCCCCCCCGCGGGCACCTCCAGGGCGAAGGGACCCCCCCCCCTCCCCGCGGGCATATCCCCCCCCGCGGGCACCTCCAGGGCGAAGGGACCCCCCCCCCTCCCCGCGGGCACCTCCAGGGAGAAGGGACCCCCCCCCAGCGGGCACCCCCCCCCCCCAGCGGGCACCTCCCCCCCCGCGGGCACCTCCAGGGCGAAGGGCCCCCCCCGCTCCCCGCGGGCACCTCCCCCCCCACGGGCACCTCCAGGGCGAAGGGACCCCCCCCCCCCAGCGGGCACCTCCCCCCCCGCGGCACCTCCCCCCCCGCGGGCACCTCCAGGTAGAAGGGACCCCCCCCCCCCCCCATCTGTCATCGGTGCAGGGGCTGCTGCGGGGGGGTCGGGGGGCGGGGGGGGGGGGTTGGGCCGCACTCCCTTTGACATCATTGGGACAAAAATCTTCCCCGGGAGGGGGATCGGCCGTGGGAACGGTGCCCGGGACGGTGGCATCGCCCTCCCTGGGGGGGTTAAAGGGACATTGGGTGAGGCACTCGGTGCCGTGGTTCAGGTAACGAGTTGGGTTGGGGTTGGGGTTGGGTTGGGATTGAGGTTGGTGTTGGGTTGGGGTTGGGGTTGGGGTGGGTTTGGGTTGGGGTGGGGTTGGGGTCGGGTTGGGTTGGGGTTGGTGTTGATTTGGGGTTGGTGTTGGGTTGGGGTTGGGGTTGGGTTGGGGTTGGGATTGAGGTTGGTGTTGGGTTGGGGTTGGGGTTGGGGTGGGTTTGGGTTGGTGTTGATGTTGGGATTGGTGTTGGTGTTGGGTTGGGATTGGGTTGGTGTTGGGGTTGGTGTTGGGGTTGGGTTGGTGTTGGGGTTGGTGTTGGTGTTGGGTTGGGGTTGGGGTTGGGTTGGGGTTGGTGTTGATGTTGGGTTGGTGTTGGAGTTGGGTTGGGGTTGGTGTTGGGGTGGGGTTGGTGTTGGTGTTGATTTGGGGTTGGTGTTGGGGTTGGGTTGGGGTTGGTGTGGGGTTGGGGTTGGGTTGGGGTTGGTGTTGGGTTGGGGTGGGGTTGGGGTTGGGTTGGGGTTGGGATTGAGGTTGGTGTTGGGTTGGTGTTGGGGTTGGGGTGGGTTTGGGTTGGTGTTGATGTTGGGTTTGGTGTTGGTGTTGGTGTTGGTGTTGGGTTGGGATTGGGTTGGTGTTGGGGTTGGGTTGGTGTTGGGGTTGGTGTTGGTGTTGGGTTGGGGTTGGGGTTGGGTTGGGGTTGGTGTTGATGTTGGGTTGGTGTTGGAGTTGGGTTAGGGTTGGTGTTGGGGTGGGGTTGGTGTTGGTGTTGATTTGGGGTTGGTGTTGGGGTTGGGTTGGGGTTGGTGTGGGGTTGGGGTTGGTGTTGATTTGGGGTTGGGGTTGGTGTTGGGTTGGGGTTGGTGTTGGGGTTGGGTTGGGGTTGGGTTGGGTTTGAGGTTGGGTTGGTGTTGGGGTTGGTGCTGGTGTTGGGTTGGGGTTGGTGTTGGGTTGGGGTTGGTGTTGGGTTGGTGCTGGTGTTGGGTTGGTGCTGGTGTTGGGTTGGGGTTGGTGTTGGGTTGGTGTTGGTGTTGGGGTTGGGGTTGGGGTTGGGGTTGGGTTGGTGTTGGGTTGGGGTTGAGGTTGGGTTGGGGTTGGGATTGGTGTTGGGGTTGGTGCTGGTGTTGGGTTGGTGCTGGTGTTGGGTTGGGGTTGGTGTTGGGTTGGTGTTGGGTTGGGGTTGGGGTTGGGGTTGGGGTTGGGGTTGGGTTGGTGTTGGGTTGGGGTTGAGGTTGGGTTGGGGTTGGGATTGGTGTTGGGGTTGGTGCTGGTGTTGGGTTGGTGCTGGTGTTGGGTTGGGGTTGGTGTTGGGTTGGTGTTGGGTTGGGGTTGGGTTGGGGTTGGGGCTGGGGTTGGGGTTGGTGCTGGTGTTGGGTTGGGGTTGGGGTTGGGTTGGTGTTGGGGTTGGTGCTGGTGTTGGGTTGGTGTTGGGTTGGGGTTGGGGTTGGGTCACAGGTTGGACTCCATGAGCTCAAAGGTCTTTTCCAGCCTTGTGACACCGTGACACCGTGACATCCAAGGTGACTGCAGTCTCAAGCGCGGTGCAGCGGCCGTTTCTCTCCGTCTCAAAGGGCCACCACTGATGCAGAACATCACCCTCGTCCTCCTCGAACCTCCGGGTCCTCCCCCCAGCTCTTCCCAGGATCTCGGTACGCAGCCCCCGGGCTGGCGTTGGGAACCCTTTCCCTCGCTTTGTTCCCGTGATTTAAATCTACTCCCGCGTCCTCTCGTTCCAATTCCCACGCGAGCCGTTTCTGGTGCTCGTGGGCAGTTACACCCCACCCGCCCTCAGGAACACCCTGCAGACTCGGTGGGGGTTTCAGTCGGACCTCCGTGGGAAGGGGGATAATCACCAACACGCACAAGACAACGGGGACAGCGGCCGCAGGAGCGGTCTCGGGCTTCGCCAGGGGAGGTTTAGGCTCAACGTGAGGAAGTTCTTCCCTGAGAGGGCGCTTGGCCATCGGAACGCGCTGCCCGGGGAGGGGGTGGGGTCACCGTCCCTGGAGGGGTTTAAGGACAGACTGGTTGAGGCTCTTAGTGCCACGGTGTAGCTGACGGAGTAGGTGTAGGTGTTGGGTCACGGGTTGGACTCGATGATCTCAGAGGTCTTTTCCAACCTTACGCGACTGTGATTCCGGGTGTGAATCCCATGCCGAGGTGCAAACCCGTTGCCGTGGAGCCCCGACCCCCCTCTCCGCGGGGCGTATCTTGCCCCCCCCCGGCGGGATACGTAGTTTTCCTCAAAGCTCGTTCCCGCGGGATCGGAACCCCCTGAGGAACGTCGGGTTTAGCCTGGGTTCTCAGCCCCCCCTTCGCTCGCTTCCCCGCCCTTCGTTAATTAATAACACGAGTGAAGTTGCTGGGTTGAACGGATAAACCGCGGCTCCGTTGCTCCGCTCGCTCGCGCGTCTCCATCCGACGTCCCCCTCGCCCCGGCGCGCGCTCTCCTCGTGACAAAAGCGCGGTCCTTGAGCCCGAACCGAACCACTTCCAGGAACCCGTAAACGGGGGGCGTGGCGCTTGCGGCCGTTGTTATCCCAGCTCTCGCGTCCTCATGTCCCACGGATTTACCGAGCTTCCAAATATTCCCGGGACCGAAGATTTACGGCCTGGGCGCGGGCAAATCGAACGTACCCCCCCCCGTTCCGACGGACGTTCCTCCCGCAGCGGCAAGAATTAGCGTGGCCATAAACGCGTGCGCTTGCCCTTCTCCTGCTCCTCACCCGGCAGCTCCGTCCCGGCTCCCAGAACCGTCCGAAATGGAGGCACCTTGGGTGCCCTCTGCACCTCCAGCCCCGACCGTCAGAACCCTGGGGGTACCCCGACCTCCGCCGGGGACCGTGTCGTACGCCAGGCGCCTCCGTGCGATTTACCGACAGCCCCGCTCACGCGGACCGTCTGTTCCCAGAACGTCTCAGGCGCCGCAGTTGGACGTGGTCGCTGTCTGTCCCCCAGTGAACAGCCGGCACCCCAGTTTCTCCAGGCCCTTGGACAAAGCCCCTCCCCAGCTCCCCCAGAGCCCCTTTCCCTCCTGGAGCTGCTCTGAGGTCCCCCCGCAGCCTTGTCCTCTCCAGGCTGGACAACCCCAGCTCTCCCAGCCTGTCCCCATAGCAGAGGTTCTCCAGCCCTCGCATCATCTCCGTGGCCTCCTCTGGACCCGCTCCAACAGCTCCATCTCCTCCTGATGTTGGAGACTCCAGAGCTGGAGCCGGGGCTCCAGGTGGGGTCTCCCCAGAGCGGAGCAGAGGGGCAGAACCCCCTCCCTCCCCCTCTGGTGCCACCGCTTTGGGTGCAGCCCAGGACCCCGTTGGTTTCTGGGCTGGGGGCACACGTTGAGGCTCCTGTGGAGCTTCTCCTCCCCCAGCACCCCAAGTCCTTCTCCTCGGGGTTTCTCCCGATCTCGCCGTCCCCATCCTGGATTGAAACCACAGATCCCCCCGACCCACGCGTAGGACCTCGCCCCTGGCCTTGTTGGACCTCAGGAGGTTCCCCCACCCCCACGTCTCCAGCCGGTCCAGGTCCCTCTGGACACCATTGCGTCCTTCTGGCGTGACCACTGCCCCTCCGAGCTTGGTGTCATCTGCAAACGTGCCGAGGGTGCCCTCGATCTCGCTGTTGATATCCTCAATGAAGACGTTACAGAGCACCGGTCCCAGTACGGACCCCAATGGACACCTCTTGTCATGGATCTCCGTGTGGACACGGAGCCGTTGACCACTGAACACCACCACCCAACCAGTTCCTCATCCGTTGAACAAACCCATCCACCAGTTCCACATCCCTCCGATTTCCAGAGAAGGATGTTGTGCTCTCTGTCGTCTGCAAGCTTGCTTGGATCTGATGGTCCAAGAGATCTCTTGGGGTTGGATCTCCTCGCCCTCTCTTCAGCTGGATCTCAATTTTCAATTCTTTCAGCCTAAAAAGCCCCATTTCCTGATTGTTTTAAGCATCTCCTGTGACACCAGGGACACCTGTGGGAAGCGAGAGGGGCATCACCGTGACGGGGCACGGGCCAAATTCACAGCATCTCATAGAACTATGGACTCGCTTGGTTGGAAAAGACCTTGGAGATCAAGTCCAGCCATCCCTGTCCACTGCCGAACCACCCCCGAGCACCTCCTCTACCCATCTCATGACCCCTCCAGGGGTGGGGACTCCACCACCTCCCCGGGCGCCTCTGGCAGGGCCTGAGGACCCTTTTGGTGAAGACGTTTTTTCTGAGGTCCACCCTGAACCTGCCCAGGTGCAACTTGAGGTCATTTCCTCTCTTCCCATGCCTTGTTCCTTGGGACCCGAGCCCAGCACCCACCTCACCACAACCTCCAGGAGCTGCAGAGAGCGAGGAGGTCTCCCCTCAGCCTCCTCCTCTCCAGGATAAACACCCCCAGGTCCCTCACTGCTCCCACAACCCTGGTTCTCCAGACCCTTCCCAGCGCTGTTCCCTTTTCCGGATGCGCTCCAGCCCCTCAGTGTCCTCCTTGAGGCCCAAAACTGATCCCAGGATTCGAGGTGCAGCCAAGTGCAGGGGGACGATCCCTTCCCTGCTCCTGGTGGCCACCCCATGGCTGATCTAAGCCAGGATGCTGGTGGCCTTCTTGGCTGGCGGGTTTCACTTCTTGGCTGGTTTCACTGCTGGCTCGTGTTCACCCACTGTCAAACAACACCCCCCAGGTCCTTCTCCAGGCACCTTTCCAGCTGCTTTTCCCCAAGCCTGGAACGTTGTCTCAGGCTGGTGTGACCCAAGTGGATGACCCAGCACTTGCGCTTGTTGAACCTCAACCCGTTGGCCTCAGATGGTTGATCCAGCCTTGCCAGGTCCCTCTGTAGAACCTTCCTGGTCTCCAGCCCATGGATCCGGCCTGGCCAGATCCCTCTGTAGAACCTTCCTGGTCTCCAGCCCATGGATCCAACCTGTCCAGATCCCTCTGTAGAACCTTCCTGGTCTCCAGTCCATGGATCCAGCCTGGCCAGATCCCTCTGTAGAACCTTCCTGCCCTCCAGCCCATGGATCCAGCCTGGCCAGATCCCTCTGTAGAACCTTCCTGCCCTCCAGCCCGTGGATCCAGCCTGTCCAGATCCCTCTGTAGAACCTTCCTGGTCTCCAGTCCATGGATCCAGCCTGGCCAGATCCCTCTGTAGAACCTTCCTGCCCTCCAGCCCATGGATCCAGCCTGGCCAGATCCCTCTGTAGAACCTTCCTGGTCTCCAGTCCATGGATCCAGCCTGGCCAGATCCCTCTGTAGAACCTTCCTGGTCTCCAGTCCATGGATCCAGCCTGGCCAGATCCCTCTGTAGAACCTTCCTGGTCTCCAGCCCATGGATCCAGCCTGGCCAGGTCCCTCTGTAGAACCTTCCTGCCCTCCAGCCCATGGATCCAACCTGGCCAGGTCCCTCTGTAGAACCTTCCTGGTCTCCAGTCCATGGATCCAGCCTGGCCAGATCCCTCTGTAGAACCTTCCTGGTCTCCAGCCCATGGATCCAACCTGGCCAGATCCCTCTGTAGAACCTTCCTGCCCTCCAGCCCATGGATCCAACCTGGCCAGATCCCTCTGTAGAACCTTCCTGGTCTCCAGCCCATGGATCCAACCTGGCCAGATCCCTCTGTAGAACCTTCCTGGTCTCCAGCCCATGGATCCAACCTGGTCAGATCCCTCTGTAGAACCTTCCTGGTCTCCAGCCCATGGATCCAGCCTGGCCAGATCCCTCTGTAGAACCTTCCTGGTCTCCAGCCCATGGATCCAACCTGGCCACATCCCTCTGTAGAACCTTCCTGCCCTCCAGCCCATGGATCCAGCCTGGCCAGATCCCTCTGTAGAACCTTCCTGGTCTCCAGCCCATGGATCCAGCCTGGCCAGATCCCTCTGTAGAACCTTCCTGGTCTCCAGCCCATGGATCCGGCCTGGCCAGATTCCTCTGTAGAACCTTCCTGGTCTCCAGCCCGTGGATCCAACCTGGCCAGATCTCTCTGTAGAACCTTCCTGGTCTCCAGCCCATGGATCCAACCTGGCCAGATCCCTCTGTAGAACCTTCCTGGTCTCCAGCCCATGGATCCAGCCTGGCCAGATCCCTCTGTAGAACCTTCCTGCCCTCCAGCCCATGGATCCAACCTGGCCAGATCCCTCTGTAGAACCTTCCTGCCCTCCAGCCCATGGATCCAGCCTGGCCAGATCCCTCTATAGAACCTTCCTGCCCTCCAGCAGATCAACACTTCCACCCAGCTTAGTGTCATCTGCAAACTCACTAAGGGTGCACTCAATCCCTTCGTCCAGGTCATCAATAAGGATATTGAGCAGCTCTGGACCCAACACGGAGCCCCGGGGACGCCTCTCGTGACCTGTCTCCAACTGGATTGAGGTCCATTCCCAACCACTCTTTGGGCCGAGCCATCCAGCCAAGTTTTTACCCAACGGGGTTCACCTGTCCAGGCCGACGGCACCGGTTCCTCAAGCAGAACACCAGGTACACCACACCCACCCCACCCCAACGCCATTGCCTCTTGGAATGCGCTGGACCCCCAAGGGCCTGAGCGTCCACCTCAGGGGCAGAAGTTTGGCTTCAACGTCCCCTAAATTCTTCATCGAGAAAGGGGAAATGGGACAAAAAGAGGAAGCCGAGAGCAGGGGAAGCGGAGCGAGGGACATCGAGCTTTCAGCTGTGTTTGCTCTTCCCAGGGAGCATCTGCGAAGTTCAGCTGAAATGGGTCAACGGTGAAGTTATTCTGAAGTCAGGACTTTCGTTTCCCACGATGGCCAACGCGGTGGAGACGAAGATATTCGTAAATTGGAACTTCTGTTTCCCCACCGGCGCCGGCGCCGTGGGTGCCCCCAGCTCCGAGCCCTCCGGGTGTTCAGGCAGCGAAAAGGAATTTTCGGGAGATGGAACGAAGCAAAGGGCACTCGAAACCCCCGAGGTTTTCCCAACAATGAGTTTCTTTCATTAAAACCATGAAATTTCCCCCGAAATGTTGAACAAAACGCTAAAAAATCCAACCAAATGCCCCTCCCCCCCCCCCCCCCCCCCATTTAAGTGGTCACTTTGGCTTTCTTGGCATGAAGCCCCCAAACACTGCTTTCTCGGGCAGGTTGTGGCTTCCTTTGGGGTGAGCAGAGCGTGGGTTTGAACCAAGTCTTCTACAAACCCAGAGGGAAGGGGTTGTGGCGTGTGGCGAGGAGCAGCCTCGTTACGTCGCGCGCTCCGAAGGTCCTAAGGGTGCAGATTGGTGGTTTCCTTCCCCCCAGGAGGAGGTGACGCGTCCACCCCACCACATAAATTGGGGCGATATCCGAAGGCAAAAAAGGGATCGGAGATGTCACAAGGTGAAGGAGCCGCTGGCGTCTACGAGAAATGCGATTTCACCGAGGGGATGGAGTTGGAGAAGCAAGAGCGGAAGAAAACACCTAAAGGAGGTGAAGGGAGAGGCTTTGGGGCTTTCACAGATGGGAAACGGGAAGGTTTCAGGTCTTTAAACCCGTTTTTCTCCCAGTTTATCACCGAATTTTGACACCTGGTTGAGTCATAACCTTGGAAAATGAGGTTTGAGCGTGGAGAACGGGGTGATGGAGTCACTCCAGAGGTTGTTTTGGGGGAATCTTTCCTCTTTGTGGTCTTCTTGGAGAAATATCTATTGTGGGGGAGTTACCTGGGGCCATCTTGCCTTGAGGTCCAACAAGGCCAGGGGCGAGGTCCTACACGTGGGTCGGGGGGATCTGTGGTTTCAATCCAGGATGGGGACGGCGAGATCGGGAGAAACCCCGAGGAGAAGGACTTGGGGTGCTGGGGGAGGAGAAGCTCCACAGGAGCCTCAACGTGTGCCCCCAGCCCAGAAACCAACGGGGTCCTGGGCTGCACCCAAAGCGGTGGCACCAGAGGGGGAGGGAGGGGGTTCTGCCCCTCTGCTCCGCTCTGGGGAGACCCCACCTGGAGCCCCGGCTCCAGCTCTGGAGTCTCCAACATCAGGAGGAGATGGAGCTGTTGGAGCGGGTCCAGAGGAGGCCACGGAGATGATGCGAGGGCTGGAGAACCTCTGCTATGGGGACAGGCTGGGAGAGCTGGGGTTGTCCAGCCTGGAGAGGACAAGGCTGCGGGGGCACCTCTTCACGCTGAGGGTGGTGGCCCAGGGTGCCCCGAGCAGTGGTGGCCGCCCCATCCCTGGAGGTGTTCCAGGCCAGGTTGGATGGGGCTTGGAGCCCCCTCATCCGATGAGAGGGGTCCCTGCCCATGGGAGGAGTGGAACTCGATGGACTTGGAGGTCCCTTCCAACCCAACCCATTCCATGGTTCCATAATTCTGCTCCACCCCTGGCAGTGCTGTTTCTCCGTGCCGTGTCTCCAGAGAGAGCCATCGCGCTGCTCTACGTGCTCCTGGCTTTCACCTTCGTGCTCTTCATGGCTCTCACCATCGTGAACCTCCAGAGAGGTGAGTCCACCTCGTGCCCCACGTTGCGGTCAGCCCTGCGGAGCCCATGGTGGGCACGGAAAACACCACCAGATGGAGCAAACCATGGCTCTGGGTTAGGGTTGAAGGCCCTTGTGCAGCTTTGAGCTCTCCAGGGTCGGATGGAGAGCGAAGGCGAGCACTCTCTTCCTCTCTCCCAGTATCCGCAGTGTGGAAGGCGTTGGAACAAGCCCAGATGCATGGTGAGATCAGCCACGTGACGGCATGGCACAACCTCTCCGAGGTCCAGCTCACCCGTGGTAGGACATTTCAACCCAAAATTCCTCCCTGGCACCAGCTGCCTCCTCCATTCCTGCACAAATTTCCCCTCCCGATGCTTTCTGGGGTGCTTTTTTTCCATCTAAAAACCCAACCCAAAGCCGCTTTCCATCAGGACGGAGATGGCGGGGGCTTGTTTTGAGCTTCCTCCTCTCGGTTTCCTTGTAGACCAACAGCTCTTGAGCGAGCTCAAGGTGCTTCAGGGGCTGCTTCTGAGAGGTAGGTCAAGGAAAAGGTGGGTTTGGAGAAATAGGGGCAGAGTTGCGATGATTGTCTGCAGGCAGCAGGGAGTTGGGGTCAAAGTCAGAGTCTTTGCTCTTCCCAGTGTCGCAAGAAGTGGAGAACGTGTGGTGGAACGTAACGCAGTGCGAAGCCGAGTGCAGGAAGGAGTTGTCCGAGCGTCTTCGCATTCTGGGTGAGAGCTTGATTCTCATAGAATCATGGAACCATGGAATGGGTTGGGCTGGAAGGGACCTCAAACCCATCCAGTCCCACCCCCTCCCATGGGCAGGGACCCCTCCCACTGGGTCAGGGGGCTCCAAGCCCCATCCAACCTGGTCTTCAACCCCTCCAGGGATGGGGCAGCCACCACTGCTCTGGGCACCCTGGGCCACCACCCTCAGCGTGAAGAATTTCTCCCCGGTGTCCAATCTAAACCTTCCCCTTCCAATTTAAAGCCGTTCCCCTCGTCCCATCACTCCAGGCCCTTGGACAAAGCCCCTCCCCAGCTTCCCCAGAGCCCCTTTCCCTCCTGGAGCTGCTCTGAGGTCCCCCCGCAGCCTTGTCCTCTCCAGGCTGGACAACCCCAGCTCTCCCAGTATTGGGTAGTCACTCTGAGATTCCAAAATCAAAGTGTGAAGCCAACCTTGAAGAGTTTGAGATGTCATTAAGTATAATCTTACGGGAAGAAGGCCTTTCTCAGCCTGTTGACTCACTCCAAGAAGGACCTCGAGGAGCTGGAGTGTGTCTGGAGAAGGGGATGGAGCTGGGAAGGGTCTGGAGAACCAGGGGTTGTGGGAGCAGTGAGGGACCTGGGGGTGTTTATCCTGGAGAGGAGGAGGCTGAGGGGAGACCTCCTCGCTCTCTGCAGCTCCTGGAGGTTGTGGTGAGGTGGGTGCTGGGCTTGGGTCCCAAGGAACAAGGCATGGGAAGAGAGGAAATGACCTCAAGTTGCACCTGGGCAGGTTCAGGGTGGACCTCAGGAAAAATGTCTTCCCCAAAAGGGTCCTCAGGCCCTGCCAGAGGCGCCCGGGGAGGTGGTGGAGTCCCCACCCCTGGAGGGGTCATGAGATGGGTAGAGGAGGTGCTCGGGGGTGGTTCGGCAGTGGACAGGGATGGTTGGACTTGATCTCCAAGGTCTTTTCCAACCAAGCGACTCCACAAAAACTCAGTCAACTCAAGGACTTTGGGGTTCTCCTGCCTGAGGTTCAGAGAACACTAAGTCGCACCAGGAAGACACCGAGCGCGGTGGAAAGGAAAAGGGGAAGGGAGACAAAAATGGGTCTATTTTAGGTCTTTGTGGCAGCTGAATTACCTTTGGTTTCCCCCCCAGCTGCAGAAAAGGACAAGCTGGAACCAGTTCTGCAGCAACTGGGGGAGGTGAAAGAGGAGCAGAGCCGCGTCTTGACCCTCCTCAACGCGGTGCTGGAGGAGACGCACAACTTCTCAGGTGAGGAGGAGCGCTCGGGTCGTGCCTGTGGACACCTCCCTGCGCTCTCCCTCACGTCCTTCTTCTCTTTTAGCCAAGTTCCACCCGGAAATTCTCTGCAGGAGTTGTCCTGGTGGCTGGCAGACGTTCGGCACGTCCTGCTATTTCTTCTCCACCACCAGCAAATCCTGGCTGGGAGCGAAAGACTCCTGCGCTGAACTCAACGCCCACCTCGTCATCGTTGACAGCGAGGAGGAAAACGTAGGTGGAGAAATCCCATTAAAAAGTGGAACCCCCCCCCCCCCCCATTCCATGAGTTTTGAGGAATATTAGGCTCCAGTTCCGCAAATGGAAAGCACGGGTGACCCCAAACTGCCCACGGAGGTGGGAAGATGCAACTGGGTGAGGTTCCTACTTGGTTCTGAGTTGCGTCAATCTGTCCCCAACGTGGCTGGTGGGATGTAAGGGTTTTGGAAGCCCAAGGACACGCTCCCCACCCAGGGTTTGGGTGACCCCGAGGGACCTCTGGAGTTCAAAGGGTGCTCACCGGAGTTTGGGGGGGGGGGGTGTTCCGTGGCTCCGTGGTGATCGTTCCTCGTCATCGTACGGGAGTGATTCAAGTTGTTTAGCAATTCCAGAAGTTATTTAGAGGTCCCAGAAGCAACGGAATGAATTACAGAAGAAATACAACCCAAACTGTCTACAAATTAGCATTTCTCCCCCACTTTAGAGCATCCCTGCCTCCCGCTCAGGAGGGCGTCTTCGCCAACCTGGCTTTTAAAAGGCACATTGGGGCTGAAAAAAAAGCTCCTTCCTCCAGATAGCAGAAAGTCCGGCACTTTTGTCCACTTCTGATGGAAGACACTGCATTTTTGTCACGCTGGTGGCACGGCACAGTTGTCCCGTGCAAAGGATGGAGTCCCTGATGTCACTGAGTGCCGGTGCTGACCTCAGCGCCGCTGAATCTCCTTGCCATAACCTTAGGGTTCCCCTCATGGAACCACGAAGGTTGGAAAGGCCCTCTAAGATCCAGTCCAACCTTCAACCCAACAAGCCCAGCTCACCAAACCCTGTCCCCAAGTGCCACAGCTCCACCGGTTTTGAAGTCCTCCAGAGTTGGAGACTCCACCTCTGCCCTGAGCAGCCACGTCCAAGGCTTCACCACCCTTTCCATAAAGGAATTTTTCCCAATGTCCAACCTAAACCTCCCCCGGTGCAACTTGAGGCCATTTCCTCCCATCCCATCCCTTGTTCCTTGGGAGCAGAGCCCAGCACCCACCTCACCACAACCTCCAGGAGCTGTGGAGAGCGATGAGGTCTCCCCTCAGCCTCCTCTTCTCCAGGCTCAACACCCCCAGGTCCCTCACTGCTCCCACAACCCCTGGTTCTCCAGACCCTTCCCAGCTCCGTTCCCTTCTCCGGACGCGCTCCAGCCCCTCAATGTCCTCCTTGGAGTGAGGAACCCCAAATTGAGCCCAGGGTTGGCGGTGTGGCCGAGTGCAGGGGGACGATCCCTGCTCCTGGTGGCCACCCCATGGGTGATCCAAGCCAGGACGCAGGTGGCCTCCTTGGGCACCTTCTTGGCCACCTGGCTCCTGTTTTTCATTTTTTCCTCCCATTTGCAGAGATTTCTGGCAAACCTCATCACGGACTCCCGTGTCTTCTGGCTGGGCCTGAGCGACATGAACAGAGAAGGCGACTGGCTGTGGGTGAACGGACGTTCAGGCCCCTTCTTGTACGTTTTTAGCCTCATTGGAGTGGAAATTGCCTCAAAATCAGCTCTGTTCTCCCTTAGCCCATTTTGTTCTCAAAAAAAGGCTCTACATCCTATTAAGCTGCCCCATCCCTGGAGGTGCCCAAGGCCAGGTTGGATGGGGCTTGGAGCCCCCTGACCCGGTGGGAGGGGTCCCTGCCCATGGGGTTGGATCTGGGTGGGCTTTGAGGTCTCTTCCAACCCAACCCAACCCATTCCATGTTCTGGGATGATCCCCCCCAGTCCTGGTTGTCCAGGGAAGCTGTGGCTGCCCCATCCCTGGAGGTGCCCAAGGCCAGGTTGGATGGGGTTTGGAGCCCCCTGACCTGGTAGGAGGAGTCCCTGCCCACGGCAGGGGGTGGCACTGGGTGGGCTTTAAGGTCCCTTCCAACCCAACTCAACCCATTCCGTGATTCGATGATTACCGTTCCTGGCTGCTCTTGTTTAGTGTTTCAAAAGCATGGAAATAGGGTTTGTGCTGCCACAGCACCTGGAAATCCCAGGTGGAGGGAAAAGTAAGAGGGAAAATGGAAGAGTTTGGCTTCCCCCCCCCCCCCCTCACCCCCAAATTCACTTTGGTTTCAAGGCTGAAAACCCAGGTGGGGACACACAAGGAGCCGCAGCACCCACGTGGTTCCCCCCAAGCCGGGTCAGATCCTGACGGAGGTTCCACAGCCTGAATCAAAGGAGTTATTTTTAATGGATCGCCTCATTTTGGGGAGTTTGGGAAAATCAAACGCGGGGGGGGGGGGAATGGGAAAATCACTGCAATTGCGTGGATGCATTAAATGGGAGAAGGATTTGGGGGAGCTGTTGCCTTCCCTGAGAGATGCTATGGGGCTGATGACCTCTCTGCCTGACTCCCTTCTGCTTAAACCACCCCCAAACCCCAACAAATACCCAAATGCAGAGTTTTCCACCCAAATTGCTGTGTCCTCTCTCCCCCAGGTCCTGGAACCAAGGTGAACCCAACAACGCTGGCCACGAGGGCGAGGATTGTGCAGTCATCTACTCCAGCGGCCACTGGAACGACATTGGCTGCTCCAACAACGAGGTTTGGATCTGTGAACGCACGATCTGATGCGTTGCCCAACCCAACCCATCCGCTCGTCTCCCAAGGGCTTAAAAATGGGGGAGAACCTCTCAAAAATCTGACAAATCCAAGCGTGTGGTGAAAACGCGAGGTCCCGGGAAAAAAAGGCGTCCAAAGAAGATTCTCAAAAGTGGAATGTGCTGCTTGGGGTGGGCACAACACGGTGGTGGAGGGGTTAAACCATTTGTGGGGAGGATTTAGAGCGTTGGGGGTGTTTGTTAATGCGTTGTGAGATCTTTGCCTGTTAGGCCAAGGCTCGATGTGATCAATCAGGAAGTGAATAAATAAAGCTCTTGGGTTGCCCTTTGACCCGAGCCGACGCGGTGCCGAGGAGGGGTCAGCGCACACCTTTTTTTTTCCCAGAGTTTAGGTTAAAAAACCCCCCAAAAGGGGAAGAGAGAGTGGTGACACTGAGACGCGAGCGGTGTTTTCGGGGTGCGTATGCAAATCCCCAGCTCGCGGGTGCCGAAGCGCGACGCCTGTTTTGCCGAAAGGTGGTGTTGCCGGATTCCCCTCGCATCATGGCTGGTGGCTCCGCTGGAAGAGGTGGAATTTCACCAAGGAGGTGTTTGACACCTGGAGGTGCCACCGTGGTGGTTTTAACGTGTCCATAATCCCTAAAAACCCCAATCTCACGTGGGAGCTGCCTTCAAACTCCTGCTGGTGGCAGAGCTCTTGTGGTGTCACCGTTCCTCGCTCCAAACAAACCTTCATCCTCCAATTGCTGATTGATGAGAAACCCCACATGAACCAGAAAAGCGGGCTTGGAGCCCAGAAACCAACGGGGTCCTGGGCTGCACCCAAAGCGGTGGCACCAGAGGGAGGGGGAGGGGGTTCTGCCCATCTGCTCCGCTCTGGGGAGACCCCACCTGGAGCCCCGGCTCCAGCTCTGGAGTCTCCAACATCAGGAGGAGATGGAGCTGTTGGAGCGGGTCCAGAGGAGGCCACGGAGATGATGCGAGGGCTGGAGAACCTCTGCTATGGGGACAGGCTGGGAGAGCTGGGGTTGTCCAGCCTGGAGAGGACAAGGCTGCGGGGGGACCTCAGAGCAGCTCTGGGAGGGAAAGGGGCTCTGGGGAAACTGGGGAGGGGCTTTGTCCAAGGGCCTGGAGTGATGGGACGAGGGGAACGGCTTTAAATTGGAAGGGGAAGGTTTAGATTGGACATCGGGGAGAAATTCTTCACGCTGAGGGTGGGGAGGCCCTGGCCCAGGGTGCCCAGAGCACCGGTGGCTGCCCCATCCCTGGAGGGGTTGAAGGCCAGGTTGGATGGGGCTTGGAGCCCCCGATCCAGTGGGAGGGGTCCCTGCCCATGGGAGGAGTGGAACTCGATGAGCTTGGAGGTCCCTTCCAACCCAACCCATTCCATGGTTCCATAATTCTGTTCCACCCCCGGGCTTGGAGCCCCCTGACCCAGTGGGAGGAGTCCCTGCCCGTGGAACTGGCTGGGCTTGGAGGTCCCTTCCAACCCAACCCATTGCATGATTCTGTGATCAAATTCACTGAATCCCAAGGTCCGCTGACAGGATGTGTTTCGGCGGAGAGAAGAGCGCGACCTTGCCCTCGTTTCGCCGCCCATTTGCATTTCACCACCACCCCAGCGCGGAGAGGGAACTGAAATTTCAGGGCTGAACCTCGGCCAAAATGGGGTGCAGGAGGCGGTGAGGGCTGTGCCGGGGTGCGTGCCGAGGGGTTCAGCTTCGCAAGGGGCGCCTGCGCGGCTGCTCTTCAAGGCAAACCATGGCCCAACAGACCTACGGCAACTGGTTGGGGCCCCCACCGGCGCCCACCAAGAGGCTGGTGAGACAAGCAGGTAAATCATGGAATGGGTTGGGTTGGAAGGGTCCTCAAAGCCCACCCAGTTCCACCTCCTGCCATGGGCAGGGACACCTCCCACTGGATCAGGGGGCTCCATCTGGTTCCAAATCTGAGAAGAGTCCCCCCTCCATGTCCTTGGTGTGACCTTGACATGCGTTTTGGGGGCTGATTGGGTGTCTCTGCAACGCATGACTGTGTCCAAGACGCCACGGAGCAGGACAAAAGGGCGTTGAGATGCTCATCATCTTGCAAGTCCCTTTCCGCACTCAAGCACCCCTAGAACTCCACTTTTGCCCCCAATTTCAGCTGTAAACTCCACACCGTGCCTTAAAAAAGCGTCAGCATCTTCTTCGCAGGGGGTGACAGAGATAGAGGAAGCGCTGGTGGTGGCTTTGAGGATCCTCCCATTATCCTCAACGCTCTTTCGCTTTCCTGGTTTTGGCAGGAATTTACTCCGTCGCTGGAAAAATGACCCCTATGCGTGACTTCAGGCCAGGTAAGGCACCGTTTTTTCACCTCTTCAAGCTTTTTTGTGGCGTGGATGAAAAGCAGAACTTCCTGAGGTGCCTCCTCGAGGCCGAACTGGGCTTTGTTTTCAGCTCCGTTGGTCAAACACGTCTTGCTATACGTGGCAGTTCTCTCCCAGTTGGGTTCTTTTTGGTCAAATCACCTCAAAAATGTCCTTAAAGTCCACTCCAGGGGGGTTGAAAGGGGATTTATGGTTCCATCTGCACTCTTGGAGCTGGTGTCGGCACCTTTGCACCCATCCCACCACGGAGAGCTTCAAACTCTGGGACTTCCCCAGCGTTGGACCTGATTTGGTGAAATCTCTTTATCCGTGATCAGGATGAGGGGCTGGAGTGCTCCCTGTTTGCAGAGGATGGCAAATTGGGTGGGAGTGTCGATCTCACGGGCAGTGGGGGGGCTGCAGAGGGACCTGGCCAGGCTGGATCCATGGGCGGGAGGGTGAGGAACATCTACAGAGGTATCAGGACAGGCTGGATCCAGGGGCTGGAGGGCAGGAAGGGTCTGCAAAGGGACCTGACCAGGCTGGATCCAACAGCTGAGGCCGATGGAATGAGGTTCAATGAGGTTCAACCTCAGGCAACGCTCCAGGCTTGGGGAGGAGCAACGGGAAAGGTGCCTGGAGGAGAAGGACCTGGGGGTGCTGGTTGACACTGGCCAAACAGGAGCCAACAGTGGCCCAGGTGGCCAAGAAGGCCAGTGGCACCTTGCCTTGGATCACCCATGGGGTGGCCACCAGGAGCAGGGAAGGGGTTGTCCCCACGGACTCAGCCACACCTCGAATCCTGGGGTCAGTTTGGGGCCCTCCACTCCAAGGAGGACATTGAGGGGCTGGAGCGCGTCCGGAGAAGGGAACGGAGCTGGGAAGGGTCTGGAGAACCAGGGGTTGTGGGAGCAGCTGAGGGACCTGGGGGTGTTGAGCCTGGAGAAGAGGAGGCTGAGGGGAGACCTCATGGCTCTCCACAGCTCCTGGAGGTTGTGGTGAGGTGGGTGCTGGGCTCTGCTCCCAAGGAACAAGTGATGGGACATCAAGGAAATGGCCTCAAGTTGAGGTTTAGGTTGGATGTTGGGAAAGACTCCTTTATGGAAAGAGTGGGGAAACCTTGGAAGTGGCTGCCCAGGGCAGTGGTGGAGGCTCCATGCCTGGAGGGACTCAAAACAGGTGATGTGGCACTTGGGGACAGGGTTTGGTGAGCTGGGGGTGTTGGAGGGGATGAGCTGAGAGGGCTCCTCCAGCCTTCACGATTCCGTGATCCCATGATTGTGTTCCGTGAAGCTTCAGCAGGATCGCTTGGATTCGCAGCCGCGGTGAGAACCCAGCTCTGAGAGAAGAGCGATGGGCTGAAACTCCATAAAAATGAGACCATCAGTAGATATTGAGAAAAGGGTGTAAAACCCTTGCAGATCCCCCAAAGGCGATGGGAATTTTCCTTTTTCATGGATTCTGAAGGACGGAGCCGGTCGTTAACGGCTGAGATTCCCAGTTGACATAAAACCCCAGTTGTCACCCCCGTTTTCCCTCTCACGTAGCATCCCCGGACAGCTTCGAGGATGACTACGACGACGTGTCCCTGTCGGAGTCGGATCGTGGCCACAAGCCACCGGTCACCGATGAAGAGCGGCAGAGCCAGAAAAGCAAAGGAGGTAGCACCCACCTCCTCGCTCCGCATCACTGAGGACCCCCATGGGGCAGGATTTGGCCCTAAAATGCCCCAAAACATCACTCGGTGACTCTTTCCTTCCTCTCCACAGGGGTTTACATCCTCGCGGGGAAACCACCGTCTCCAAATCCTTCCCAAAAGGGTGAGTCGCTCTTGACCGACCGCACTCTTCCGCACTGGAGACCTTGGTTGGATCCAGACCTGGGAAGTTGGGGTTCCACCCCGATTTCCTCTACGTTGCTCCTCACAGGTGACCCAGAGTCAAGAGGTGACAGGGGACAGAGCCGTACGGCGCCGTTGGTGGCCATCCTCTATGTCCTGGTAGCGCTGAGCTTCATCGCGTGGGCCCTTCTCTTCACATTGGCCATGATGAAGCGTAAGTGGCGCTGGAAGGGTCCTTGTTGGGTTAGGAAGCAGCTGATTTAGTTAAAACACCCCCCAGAACAGCATTTTCACTGTTAAAATGACACACGGGTTGTCCCCACGATGCTTTGAGCGTCCGCCCGTGTGGAAACCATAGGTGAAGCCCATCCATCGCCACCCTTGGCTTTAATTCCATCCTGCTATGGAATTTTAGGACTTCAGCAGCCAATCGCCACCGGGGCCGCTGTGTCCGGATGTCGCCTCATCCTGCTGCACCAACAGCGCTCCCTGTTTGCTACAGGGTGTAAATCCAGATTAAATCCCCTCTGAAATTCCCCCGAACCCCACAAATCAAGCACGTTTAGAATCTGCTCTTGAATTCAGCCCCCCAAAAGCCAGAAATGGGGCAAATTCAGATACCACTGGTGGCTCCTTGGGAAGACCCAGCCATGCGTTGTCTTGTTTCCATTTCAGAGATGGAAATCATGGCAGAACTGGAGCTCTTGAAGTCAAACTACTCGGAGAACCAAGCCAACGGTAGGTCCTCGGACTCCCATCCCCGTTGGAAGACACAGATTTTGGGGGTGGTTGGGCTCTTTCCTGGCACCATTTTTGGTGTAAATGAAGGAAAAAATCAAGTTGCCTTTTGGAACGGCTCCTGGTTTCACTCCTTGGGAAGCAACGTTGACTTCGACTGACTTGGTTTCCATAGGGAATTACACCGGGGCGATGGTGTACATCGGTCACAAATGAGCTTGTGTCCCAATGCTGAAGGAATTAACCCCCAAAGGGTGCCAATAGGAGCAAATCACAGCGTTTATCGTAACTGGGATCCTGCTGGGGGAAAATCCACCCCATTATTACATTTGAGGTTATGGGAAGGATGAAAATCCCACAGGGAATAAATAATAAATAAGAATAAATCCTGTGGGGGGTGGAAAATCAAGATTTGGCTCACCTGAAGTGGGGAAGATGTAGGGGGGATGGGGCAGGGAGTGGTTGCTCACCCCGCTGCCCTCTCCAGTGCGGCAGGAGCTGGCGGAGACGCAACGGAAGCAGACGCGGGTGCGGAACAGGATGCAGAAATACTACGAGGAATTGCAGGGCATTGCAGGTAAAGCCGCCACCACCACCTCGATGACCTCCCATTGTTGGGTCCCAGGAGAGAAACCTCCTGGTTTTAAGCCCAGAAAGACCAGAGCAGCCTTAGGGATGGAAAATTGGGGTGATTTAGACCATTTCTGAGATGTCACCCCACCAGCGAAGCCGCTGGAGGTTTTCCCAGTGGAGGAAAACTGATTTTTGCCTGGATTGGTGGGGTTTTCTCCTCCTTCCAGCGCAGATCTGCATGTTCATTCCCGAAGAACAAGAAGTGCTCGGCTGGCTGGAAGATGTTTGAGAAAAGCTGCTACTTCTTCTCAATGGAGACGATGAGCTGGCCGGACGCGGGGGACATCTGCGCCGACCAAGGCGCTCACCTGGTCATCATCAACTCAGACCTGGAGCAGGTCAGTTGGCTGCTTCCGAGTGAAAAATAGCCGGGTTTTCGGCTTACGCTGTACCCAAAAAGACCCCTTTTCTTGGAGAACCCCTACTCCGGGAAACACAGGACCTCTAAATCCATTCAGGCTCAAATTCGTCATCGGACTTGGCGTTATTTGGAGATAGGGAGAAGCGCCGGTGGCCAAGCCGAGTTCAGGTGATGATGAATTCCTGGTTTTAGGAAGAAGTGCTAAAATGGAGTAAAATTCCTCTCCTTTCCAAAGCACTGAGAATGCATTTGGCTTTAATACACCCGAATTGTCCACTGTTTACCAAAACCCCTCACCTTAGCCGCCAAAAGCCTTGAGATATTAGAAAAATGTTAGAATCATAAAAGTTGGAAGATTCCTCCAAGATCCAGTCCAACCCTCAGCCCAACACCCCCAGCTCACCAAACCCTGTCCCCAGGTGCCACATCTCCATGGGTTTTGAGCCCCTCCAAGGATGGAGCTTCCACCTCCGCCCTGAGCAGCCTCGTCCAAGGCTTCCCCACTCTTTCCATAAAGGAGTCTTTCCCGACATCCAACCTAAACCTCAACTTGAGGGCATTTCCTTGTGTCCCATCACTTGTTCCTTGGGAGCAGAGCCCAGCACCCACCTCACCACAACCTCCAGGAGCTGTGGAGAGCGATGAGGTCTCCCCTCAGCCTCCTCTTCTCCAGGCTCAACACCCCCAGGTCCCTCAGCTGCTCCCACAACCCCTGGTTCTCCAGACCCTTCCCAGCTCCGTTCCCTTCTCCGGACGCGCTCCAGCCCCTCAATGTCCTCCTTGGAGTGGAGGGCCCCAAACTGAGCCCAGGATTTGAGGTGTGGCTGAGTCCGTGGGGACAACCCCTTCCCTGCTCCTGGTGGCCACCCCATGGGTGATCCAAGCCAAGGTGTCGCTGGCCTTCTTGGCCACCTGGGCCACTGTTGGCTCCTGTTTGGCCAGTGTCAACCAGCACCCCCAGGTCCTTCTCCTCCAGGCACCTTTCCCGTTGCTCCTCCCCAAGCCTGGAGCGTTGCCTGAGGTTGAACCTCATTGAACCTCATTCCATCGGCCTCAGCTGTTGGATCCAGCCTGGTCAGGTCCCTTTGCAGACCCTTCCTGCCCTCCAGCCCCTGGATCCAGCCTGTCCTGATACCTCTGTAGATGTTCCTCACTCTCCCGCCCATGGATCCAGCCTGGCCAGGTCCCTCTGCAGCCCCCCCAGTGCCCGTGAGATCGACACTCCCACCCAATTTGCCATCCTCTGCAAACAGGGAGCACTCCAGCCCCTCATCCTGATCACGGATAAAGAGATTTCACCACTGTTGGCTCCTGTTTGGCCAGTGTCAACCAGCACCTTCTCCTCCAGGCACCTTTCCCGTTGCTCCTCCCCAAGCCTGGAGCGTTGCCTGGGGTTGAACCTCATTGAACCTCATTCCATCGGCCTCAGCTGTTGGATCCAGCCTGGCCAGGTCCCTCTGCAGCCCCCCCAGTGCCCGTGAGATCGACACTCCCACCCAATTTGCCATCCTCTGTGGCCCACGTGTGACCCACGTGCAGGGCTCGGCCCTTGCCCTTGTTGAATGTCATCCAGTTGACCTCATGTGTCGATCCAGCCCGTGAGGTGTTCCTTTCTCCCCTGGAATTGTTGTTTTGGGGCTGTTCTGCTTTTCTAGGAGTTCCTGAAGGACAACATGAACAACAGCAGCACCTACTGGCTGGGAGTGACGGACCAGCTGGAAGAAGGCAACTGGGTCTGGGCTAATGGTGAACGAATAAGTATTAGGTAATAATTGCCCCCGGAGATTCCCCAAAAATGGAAAATAATCAGGAAATCAATATAAAAAGGTGACATTGAGGCACCAAAACTTTGAGTTTGGGTCGTTCATGGAAATGAAAGGATTTGTGTTTGAAAAAATGGAATTATTGGCACATGTGGGGGGGGGGTGTTTGCTGGTGGTAAAAAACCTGGGATTTATAGTGGCTTCTTTCCCTCAAAAAACCAATTTTACCTCTTCCTGAGAAAGCTCTGCTGCCGTGGCGCCCGTTTTTATTTCTTTCTTACCTTCTCTTTGCTTTTTCCTCCTTCTTTTCCCTCTTTCTCCAGCTACTGGAACACGAGGAAGGAGAAAAAAGACAGGGACCAGCGTGACTGCGGCACCATCGGACCCAACGGCATCTGGAACGATGACAGATGCTCCCACTCCAACCACTGGATTTGTGAAAAGTCCTGGAACTGCTGACTCCGGTGTTATTTTTGTCTGTTTCCAGACAGTTTTCAACGCAGCCGAGTTAGAAAGGGACGTTTCGACCTCCTCTCTCAGGAGTTGGATGGACTCACACCGCTCCAGGGCTCCATACTCCCGGGTTTTGCCGATTAATCTTGGAACCACGGAACGGGTTGGGTTGGGAAGGACCTCAAAGCCCATCCAGTGCCATCCCCTGCCATGGGCAGGGACACCTCCCACTGCATCAGGGGGCTCCAAAGCCCCATCCAACCTGGCCTTCAACACCTCCAACCTGTGTTTTATCTTAAATGATCTTCATGGCGTAGGAACATTGCTGGTGGTCAAGTGGTTGCCCTTCGCTTTCCCGCCAGAGTCTCGCTTGGAGGTGAACGACTGCAGTTTGGCCAAAAAGGTCATCGCTTGAGAAACGTGGTGACCTTGTGTGGCACCAGCTGAAGTTAAAAATAAGGGACTCATAGAATCAAGGAATCATAGAACGGTTTGGAAGGGACCTCAGATCCCATCCAGTTCCACCCCCTGCCCTGCACCTTTGGCTTTTGAAGCTCTTTTAACTGGGTATTAATTTTTGATGGGTTTGGTTTCTACCACAAACTCTTGGAACCGTCGCTTCTTGCAGCAGGACAGCCCTTCCCTGGCAGAAGGACCTCATTCCACATCCATCCCAGATCTATTTTTTCCCATGGAGTTTCATTCTGAATTAAGAAAAAAATAGTTGAGCATTGTTGGGTCTAAATTCAAGCCTGGAGCAACATCGTTGTCGACCCAAACAAAGCTATTTTTGATCATAGAATCATGGAGTGGGTTGGGTTGGAAGGGACCTCCAAGCCCATCGAGTTCCACTCCTCCCATGGGCAGGGACCCCTCCCACCGGATCAGGGGGCTCCAAGCCCCATCCAACCTGGCCTTCAACCCCTCCAGGGACTGGGGGAGTCCATCCTGGAACATGGAATGGGTTGGGTTGGAAGGGACCTCCAAGCCCACCCAGCTCCAACCCCATGGGCAGGGACCCCTCCCAACAGGTCAGGGGGCTCCAAGCCCCATCCAACCTGGCCTTCAAGGGATGGGACAGTCACCACCGCTCGGGGCACCCTGGGCCACCACCCTCAGCGTGAAGAGGTCCCCCCGCAGCCTTGTCCTCTCCAGGCTGGACAACCCCAGCTCTCCCAGCCTGTCCCCATAGCAGAGGTTCTCCAGCCCTCGCATCATCTCCGTGGCCTCCTCTGGACCCGCTCCAACAGCTCCATCTCCTCCTGATGTTGGAGACTCCAGAGCTGGAGCCGGGGCTCCAGGTGGGGCCTCCCCAGAGCGGAGCAGAGGGGCAGAACCCCCTCCCTCCCCCTCTGGTGCCACCGCTTTGGGTGCAGCCCAGGTTGGGCTTTGGGGACTTCAATGATGTTCAGATCCCTAAAACCAAGCACTAAAATCCCCATCACCTGGAATTTTTCAAACCTGACCCCCCAAAACCATCCAACCCCCCCCCCCCCCCAGATTTTCAGTTAAAATCCCTCCTGCAAACTGGTTCCAACCCAGCACAAACCCTTCTGCTCCCCCAGTGTCGCCGAGTCCCTCCCTTCCCCCCAGCTTCGACGTCACAGTTTCCCCCTCAAAATAAGACAATTTTAATAAAAACCCTACTTTCCCCCCACTTTCCAACCCCCCCCCCCTTTTTTTGCCATATTTATCCTTTCCTTCCCCACCGCTAAACCCACTCCCCAACCCCCAACTCTGCTCGTTTATAAATCATCACCCAATAAAAACGCATTTTTTTTTTCCTAACCCGCCGTTATTTTGTCTATTTTTTTTTTTTTTTTTTTTTTTTTTTTTTTGGGCCCTAAATCAAATAAAAATTCCAACCATTCCAAATGAAATCGGCCCAAGGAGACTCAACCCAGCGGCTGAAAATTCCCGGAACTGAAGAAATCCCGATGAAACCCCAGCGTGATGAGAGCGCTCGCTTTTTTTTCAGAGCCCACAAATCAATATTTTTGGGGGGCGGTCGGCGCGTTGTTGCTCAACCGGAAGGCAATGATTGATGAATTCCCTCGTTGGGTTGAAAATCAACAGCGGGCGCTCCCTCCTCCCCCCCCCCCTCCCCCCCCCCCGGAAAATTCCAAACTTGGAGCCGAGGTGGAGAAATTTACCGTAAAATCAAGACCAAAAAAAAAAACAAAAAAAAAGGACCCCGTGGCAGAAAGTGAAAGTGGTTTTGAGCCGGTTTCGACTGGTTTTCAACCAAAAAAATATCCTACCAGGGCACTGGGATGCTACTGGGAGCACTGGAGAAGTGGGCTGGGGGGGGTACTGGAGGGCACTGGAGACGGGAACTGGGAATTACAGAGAAGGAACTGGGATCTCTGGGGCTGGGGGGCTACTGGAAGGGTACTGGGATGCTACTGGGAGCACTGGGTCAGTGACACAGTCCATTCCCAGGGTTGGGAAGATACAGGGAGCACTGGGGCAGGAACAAAGCCCAGTCCCAGCACTGGAGGGATACTGGGAGCACTGGGGAACTAGGTTGGGGAGGGACTGGGATGGCACTGGAAACAGGGACTGGGAATTACTGGGAAGGAACTAGGAGCTCTGGGGCTGGGGGGGTACTGGAAAGGCACTGGGATGCTACTGGGAGCACTGGGTCAGTGACACAGTCCATTCCCAGGGTTGGGAAGATACTGGGAGCACTGGGGCAGGAACAAAGCCCAGTCCCAACACTGGGAGGGTACTGGAAGCACTGGTGAGGGAGCACCCAGACCCCTCCCTGGACCCCCAAGTGGACCCGGTCGCCCCCTCCCCCCTCGGTCAGATCCCACTCCTTGGGGCGAGTCAGGAGCTTTAATTCCCCCTTTTTCCAGCCCAAAATCCGCAGTGGGGGAGGGAGAGCCGGAAACTCGGGACGGAATTCCTGGAAAGAGGTCAAGAATAAAGGAAAAACGGTGGGAAATGGGAAAAAAAACACAGGAAAACTGGTGGGAATGGGAAAAAAACACAGGAAAACTGGTGGGAAATGGTCATCGTAGGGGAAAATACAAGAAAGTGGTCGCTTCTTGGGGAAAATTCTGGAAGCAATTGGTTGGATTTGAGGGAAAGTGCTGGACATGGGTTCTTCTGCAGGGAAGGGCGGGAAGGAGGTGGGACCTGTGGGGAGACCTGGTAGAACCTGGTAGGAAAAAGGGTGGGAATGGGTCAAATGCTGAGGAGACCTGGGGAGGTGTGTGGGGTCCGCAGGAAGCGATGGTGGGAAGGGGTTGGGGGAGAGGGGCAACCCCTGGGAATGGGTCGGATGTGGTGGGAACAGGTCCCGCCTGGTGGCACCCGCCGTCACTTCTCCCATGTGCAGCTCTGGGTGCTCTGGCTCTGTGGTTTCTCCCCTTCCTGGAGGTGAAAAGAGGCCACGTTGGGGTGAAACGAGGCCAAAAGTGGGGCAGAGGTTCTGGTGGGTCCTTGCCAGGTGCCCCAAGTACCGTTTGAATCCAAGTGGTCACCTCTGCGTCACCCGTGTCGCCCACGTCCTTTCATTGGCAACCAGAGGGCCCAGGTGTTTAGAAGCCCACCCAGCACACCCCAGGAATCCAGGTGCCCACCCAACACCCCAAAGGAACCCAAGTGCCCAACCAACACCCTGTGGAGACCTGACTGCCCACCCACCACCCCACAGGAATCCAGATGCACCAGTGTCCACCCAGCACCCCCCAGGGTGCCCACCCAACACCCTGTGGAGACCTGGTTTCCCAACCAGTACCCCAAAGGAACCCAAGTGCCCACTCAACACTCTACAAAACCCCAAGTACCCAAGTGCCAGCACCCCATGGAGACCCAGATGTCTGCGTGCCCACTCAGGGCCCCACAGGAATCCAGGTGTTCGAGTGCCCACCCAGCACCCATAGGAACCCAGATGTTTGTGTGCCCACCCAGAACCCATAGGAACTCAGATGTTTGTGGGCTGAGCCAGGTACCCACAGGCACCCAGATGCCCACCCAGCACCCCAAAGGAATCCGAGTGCCCACTCACCACCCTATGGACACCTGGTTGCCCACCCAGCACCCTACAAATCCCCAAGTGCCAGCACCCCATGGAGACCCAGATATTTGGGTGCCCACCCAGCACCCCACAGGGACCCAGATGCCCACCCAGCAACCTATGGAGACCTGGTTGCCCACTCAGCCCCTCATGGAGATCAGATTGCCCACCCAGCACTCCAGAGGGACCCGGGCGTTGAGGTGCCCTTACCGTGACGTAGGTGATGTGCATCTCGGTGGTGGGCATCTCCTGTGGTTGCGCTTGCCACCCCCAGTGCCCTGACCCAGCGCCGATACTGCTCCATCACCTGCCGATGGCACCCAAGGTTGTATCCCAAGTGTCCCCAAACATCCCACGCCCAGATCCCACCCTCAGTACCTGCCGGTTGAGGATGCAGTGGACGAGGAAGATGAATGCTCCTTGCAGGGTGTTGACAATGGTGAAGATGAAGGCCACCACGATGTTGTCCCCCTGCGCCTGCAGCAAACCCAGCCCCCATGTGCAACCCAGGATGCAGATGTGCGCCAGCGCCTTGAACGTCATCAACCTGAGGGAACACTCAGGTTGCTCCTTTTTCACCCAAACCCCATCCCAGGTGCTCCCCTTATTGCACATAAATCACCCAAACCCATCCCAGATGCTCCTCTTCCTCCTCAAAATCACCCAAACCCATCCCAGATGCTCCTCTTGCTCCTCAAAACCACCCAAACCCACCCCAGATGTTCATCTTCCTCCTCACAATCACCCCAAACCCATCCCAGATGCTCCTCTTGCTCCTCAAAACCACCCAAACCCATCCCAGATGCTCCTCTTGCTCCTCAAAACCACACAAACCCATCCCAGATGCTCCTCTTCCTCCTCAAAACCACCCAAACCCATCCCAGATGCTCCTCTTCCTCCTCAAAACCACCCAAACCCATCCCAGATGCTCCTCTTGCTCCTCAAAAGAACCCAACTCCGCGATGCGAAAAGCCCACCGGGTGTTTTTTAGGGCTGTGACATCAGCGTTGAGGGAGGAGAGTTTGTTCCGTAGAGTCCAGAGGGTGGTGAGAAAAAAGAGCAAATTAACCTGGGCAGAAAGTGAAAAATCTCATCATTTTTCAAAATGTGGGTCCAGGGGGTGGAAATTTGGGGTGGAAAAGGGTCAACGCCGTGCACTGTGGTGGGACCTTCACCGAGAACACCCAACCCATCGGGCTTTCGCTCCATGCTGTCCTTAAACATAGAGGGGGGATTTGCTATTTTTTAGGGACATCACTGGAACTGCTCATTCTGGGGTCAACGGGGGAGGAGCCGCGGCTACGATCCCGAATTTGGGGCGGAAAAGGGGCCAGAGGCGCAAAACCGCATCATTAATGCAGCGCGGTGGGTGCTGGTCAAGGCTGGGTGAACAAGAGCCAGCAGTGGCCAAGGTGGTCAAGAAGGCCACCAGCATCCTGGCTTGGCTCAGCCATGGGGTGGCCACCAGGAGCAGGGAAGGGATGGTCCCCATGAACTCGGACACATCTTGAACCTTGGGTTCACTCCAAGAAGGACATTGAGGGGCTGGAGCGCGTCCGGAGAAGGGAACGGAGCTGGGGAAGCGGCTGGAGAACCAGGGATTCTAGGAGCAGTTGAGGCCCTGGAGAAGAGGAGGTGAGGGGAGACCTCATCGCTCTCCACAGCTCCTGGAGGTTGTGGTGAGGTGGGTGCTGGGCTCGGGTCCCAAGGAACAAGCGATGGGACATCAAGGAAATGGCCTCAAGTTGAGGTTTAGGTTGGATGTCGGGAAAGACTCCTTCACTGGAAGAGTGGGGAAGCCTTGGACGAGGCTGCTCAGGGCGGAGGTGGAGTCTCCATCCCTGGAGGGGCTCAAAAACCTGTGGAGCTGTGGCACTTGGGGACGGGGTTTGGTGGGCTGGGGGTGCTGGGCTGAGGGTTGGATTTGATCTTAGAGGCCCTTTCCAACCTTCATGATTCCACGGTTCCACCACCCTATGATTCCTCGATCCCCTCATTCCGTGATTGGAGGTGCCACCTCTGCTGAGAGCACCCAACATTTGGCAATCCCGGTCATAAAGGGGAGTCTACATTTGCTCTTTCTCCTCCCAGTTTTGCCCCCTCCATCTCCTTTTCGTGGTGACACCCACCAGGACGATGACACAGACAGGACCAAGGAAACTCCAGATGAAGGCTCTCTCCATGCTCAACCAGCAGCTAAAAAGGGAGAAAACGGGAAGTACGTGTGACAATAACCACGTCCGGATGCCGTGGCACCAATTTTGGGGGTGATTTAGGCAAAACGCACCCTTTTCTCCATCAATGACCCCACCCTACACGCTTGACCCCAGCCTGGGTGCTGGTGGGACTCACTAGCGCTCGGTGCCGTAGCCACTGGGATGGACGGCAGCGGAGATGGCCACCACGATGGCCGGCGCGCCGTAGCCCATGGCGTAGAAGTATCTTTTCCTGAAGCGACCAGCGCTGATGTAGTTGAGGACACGGAGGTTCCTGATGGTGAGGAAGAGGTGCAAACCCTCCAGGAACATCCAGGTGAAACAAGCCAGGAAGAGGTAGTGGAGGAAGCCCGCTATGATGGCACACGCCAGCTGGGTGGGGGACAACAAGGCCATGGTGGGCTCCCTGTTGGCACCACGGTGTGGTCTGGGGAGGTGGTGACATCTCTGACACATCCCAACATGGCCTTGAGGAACCTCAGGGAGGTGGAGATGCGTTGCCCCCACCCAGAGCAAGAAGGAAAACAAAAAACCTTGAAGAACCTCAACTGATCAGACCCGCTTTGTGTTGGGCTTGGACCAAACCTTCCCACCTCAGTCGTCCCATAATTCAGGTGCTTGAACCCACCCAGCACGAGATGGGACCCCGGGTAGAAGAGCTGCTGGAGGCTTTAGAGTAGAAGCTCCAGCCAAGAGCCGTGAGCCCAGGTCCTTTTCACCACAAGCTCCTCAAGGACCTCAAAGAGACCCAGAGGAGCAAAATGAGATGCTGAGGAACCCTTGATGGAACAAAGGGGGCTCGAGGAGCCCCTGAGGGCTCCAAGATGCTGAAGGAGACCCTGAGGAGTCTGTAGAGACCCTCAGAAGCTCAATGAGGCCCTGAAGGCCTCAAGACACTCGAGGAGACTTTGAGAAGCTCAAAGAGACCTTGAAGGCCCCACGAAGCTCAAGAAGACCTTGAGAAGGTCAAGGAGACCCTGAAGGCTTCAACAAGTTCAAGGAGACCCTGGAAAGCAAAAAGAGACCCTGATGACCTCAAGATTCTCAAGGAGACCTCAAGAAGCTCAAGGAGACCTCGAGAAGCTCAAAGAGCTCCTGAGAAGCTCAAAGAGACCCTGAAGACCCCAAGACGCTCAAGGAGACCTCAAGACTCTCACGGAGACCTCGAGAAGCTCAAAGAGCTCCTGAGAAGCTCAAAGAGCTCCTGAAGGCCTCAAGACTCTCAAGGAGACCTCAAGAAGCTCAAAGAGCCCCTCGAGGAGCTCAAAGAGCCCCCAAGGGAGCCCGCTACCGTTGGTGGTGCGGGTCACAGCCGTGAGGAACAGGAGGTCAGCGGCGAAGAGGCAGATGCTGAGCTGCAGGTGGAGGGTGACGCTGATGCTCCAGAGCGAGCGGCACAGGAGGAAGGTGACGATGGCGAGGAAGAGGCACAGCAGCGACACCGACATCCCCACGTAGGTCACCACCACCAGCGCGAAGCTCTCCTGCGGGGGATGTCGCGCAGGTCCCATCCAGAGCGCAGTCGCACGCAACCGTTTGGGATCCCCCCCCAAAAATGGGTGTTTGAAGGGTGCAAACGGGATCCTACCGTGACGGGACGGATCGCCATGAGGATGGCGAAGGTGGAGAAGTGGGTGCAGGCGCAGATGGAGTGGAAGGTGCCACCTCCGACACGGGTGCAGCCCGAGGGTGTCCAGAGGCCTTCAGTGCCCACCAACTGCCAAGAGACGCAGCGCGGCTCCTCGCCCGCCCGGGGCGCCTGTGGGGCACGGTGGGCTTGAGGTACGGCTCGTGGTCCCAGGGAGAGACCTCATTGCCCCTTCCCACCACCAGTTCGGCTGTGGAACAGGATGAGGATGTGCTGGGCTTGAGTTTGCACCAGGTTGGGGGTGAACCCACCCCAGATTTGGATGGGATCCAGATTTTCACCAGGATTGGGATGCACTGACCCCAAATTTGCACCAGGATTGGGATTCGCCAGCCCCAGATTTGCCCAGGATCCAGATTAGACTGGGATGGGCATGTATCAACCCCAGATTTGCCCAGGATCCAGATCTACACCGGAATTTGGGTGCACTGGTCCCAGATTTGCATGGGATCCAGATTTACACCAGGATTGGGATGTGTTGATCCCAAATTTGCCCAGGATCCAAATTTGCACCAGAATTGGAATGCACTTGTCCCAAATTTTCATGGTGAAGGGGATGCGCCAGCCCCAGATCCACGTGGGATCTGACTTTGCACCAGGATTTCCATGCACCAGATCCAAATTTGCATGGGATCCAGATTTGGACCAGGACAGGGATGCACCAACCCCTAATTTGCCCAGGATCCGTATTTGCACCAGGACTGGGATGCTCTGAGCCCACATTTGCCCGGGATCCAGATTTGCACCAGGACTGGGATGCACCCAGTCTGGATTTGCACCAGGATGGGGATGAATCCACCCCAAATCCGCCCAGGATCCGGATTTGCACCAGGATGGGGATGAACCAAATCTGGTTTGACACTGGATCCAGATTTGGACCAAGACAAGGATGCAGCAGCCCCAGATTCACCCCGGGATGGGGCTTCACCCCCAGGTTCCCCATCCTCGTGCTCCAGATTTGCACCATTGGGATCCCTGCGGTCGAGCCCGCCGTGGTTTGGGCCAACGCACTTGGTGCCACCAACCCTGATGTTCTTCCTCGGGCAAATCCCTTCGTCGTGCAAACTCCCACCCCACGCAGCCCCCCAACCCCAGGACACCCCCAGGAGCCCCCCAACCCCAGGACACCCCAGGAGCCCCCCAACCCCAGGACACCCCCAGGAACCCCCCAACCCCAGGGCACCCCAGGAGCCCCCCAACCCCAGGACACCCCCAGGAACCCCCCAACCCCAGGGCACCCAAAGAGCCCCCCAACCCCAGGACACCCCCAGGAACCCCCCAACCCCAGGGCACCCAAAGAGCCCCCCAACCCCAGGACAACCCCAGGAGCCCCCCAACCCCAGGACACCCCCAGGAGCCCCCCAACCCCAGGACACCCAAAGAGCCCCCCAACCCCAGGACACCCCCAGGAGCCCCCCAACCCCAGGGCACCCAAAGAGCCCCCCAACCCCAGGACACCCCCAGGAGCCCCCCAACCTCAGGACAACCCCAGGAGCCCCCCAACCCCAGGGCACCCAAAGAGCCCCCCAACCCCAGGACACCCCCAGGAACCCCCCAACCCCAGGGCACCCAAAGAGCCCCCCAACCCCAGGACACCCCCAGGAACCCCCCAACCCCAGGGCACCCAAAGAGCCCCCCAACCCCAGGACAACCCCAGGAGCCCCCCAACCCCAGGACACCCCCAGGAGCCCCCCAACCCCAGGACACCCAAAGAGCCCCCCAACCCCAGGACACCCCCTCAGGAGCCCCCCAACCCCAACCCCAGCCTCCTCCTCCCCTCCCCCTCCCAGAGACCCACCGAGTGGTGCCTCAAGCTGATGTTGAAGGGGACCTTGAAGGTGACCCCAGGTGTCCCCACGGTGCCACCGACCACGCGGGACCCGAGCCTTCCCCCACGCCGCTCCGTGAAGTTTCTCAGCACCTTCTCCACCTCCTTGTAGACGATGAAGCCCACCGCCCGCTTCCCTGCGCGAGACCCTGCCTCAGACCCCCCAACCCACCAGATTTGGGGTGTTGGGGGGGGGAGGGGAGCTTTTAGGGTGGGGGCGGGGCCCTACCTGGCAGAGTGTTACTCAACACCTGGTGGCACCTGATGCTCAGCTGCTCCGTGCCCACCGCCAGCACCAGCGCAGACTGGGGGCACTGGGCGGGCACCACCTCCACCGCGGCCTCTGGGTTGGGGGGGTTGCAAAGCTTTTGGGGGGGGTTGCAATGCTTTTGGGGGGGTGCAGTTTTTTGGGGGGGTTGCAACATTTTGGGGGGGTTGCAAAGCTTTTTGGGGGGTTGCAATGCTTTTGGGGGGGTTGCAATTTTTGGGGGGGGTTGCAACATTTTAGGGGGGTTGCAATGCTTTTGGGGGGGTGCAATTTTTTGGGGGGGTTGCAACATTTTGGGGGGGTTGCAAAGCTTTTTGGGGGGTTGCAATGCTTTTTGGGGGGTGCATTTTTTGGGGGGGTTGCAATGCTTTTGGGGGGGTGCATTTTTTGGGGGGGGTTGCAATGCTTTTGGGGGGATTGCAATGCTTTTGAAGGGGGTTGCAACATTTTGGGGGGGTTGCAAAGCTTTTTGGGGGGTTGCAATGCTTTTGGGGGGTGCATTTTTTGGGGGGGTTGCAATGCTTTTGAAGGGGGTTGCAACATTTGGGGGGGTTGCAAAGCTTTTTGGGGGGTTGCAATGCTTTTGGGGGTGCCAAAAGGATTCGGGGGGGCCTTGGTGCACCCATGGGTGCTGTCGTACCCATGACGCTGGTGTTGAAGTGCTGGGAGCCGGCGCCTGCCAGGGCCGCCTGCAGCACCAGGGCCTCGGTGCTCTGCAGCAGCAGCGCGGTGGCGTTGGGGTGGGGGTCCCCGAGTACCGCCCTCTGCAGCGGCTCCAGCACCATCTGGGGGGGCACAAGGAGGGGGCGGGGCACACGCGTGGGAGAGGAGGGTGAGAGAATGCACACGGGATGCACACGGGATGTGCAGGGGATGCACACGGGACGCACACGGGATGTGCAGGGGATGCACATGGGATACACACGGGATGCACAGGGGCTGCACATGGGATGCACACGGGATGCACACGGGATGCACATGGGACGCACACGGGATGCACAGGGGATGCACATGGGATACACACGGGATGCACACGGGATGCACATGGGACGCACATGGGACGCACACGGGATGCACACGGGATGCAAATGGGATGCACACGGGATGCACATGGGATGCACACGGGATGCACACGGGATGCACATGGGATGCACACGGGATGCACACGGGATGCACACGGGATGCAAATGGGATGCACACGGGATGCACATGGGATGCACACGGGATGCATACGGGATGCACACGGGATGCACACGGGATGCACATGGGATGCACACGGGACACAGGGACACCTGGCCCCGCCCCGCACACCTGGGCGCTCCCTCACCTGTAGGCGGGGGGACGCACAGCCCTCCTGCAGCTCCCGGATGCAGTTGGAGGCTCCTGGCAGGGTCTGCGGTGTAGGGGGGGGATCGGCAGCTGTCTGTCGTCTGCCCGTCCGTCTGTCTGTCGTCTGTCTGTCCGTCTGTCTGTCCGTCCTTCCCGCTCTGCTTCCATCCCCCCACCCCTCCCTCTTCCCCTCTATCCCTCTGTCTGTCCGTTCCCCCCTCCACCCCTGTGTCCGTCTGTCCGTCCCTCCCTCCACCCCTCTGTCCATCTGTCCGTTCCCCCCTCCACCCCTCTGTCCGTCTGTCCATCCCTCCCTCTTTCCTTCCCTCTGTCCCTCCAAGCCTCCCTCTTGTCCATCCGTCTGTCCCTCCCCCTCTGTCCGTCCACCTGTCCCTCCATCCCTATGTCCGTCTGTCCCTCCCCCCCCCCCCGTCCGTCCCTCTGTCCCCCCCAGACCCCACCTTGGGGTCCCCGCACGCCCTCTTGGCCTCCTCCAGGTCGGGGTTCCCACAAGCGGCCCCCGCTTTGGGGCCAAAACCTGCAAATTTGGGGCAGTTTGGGCTCTTCTGGGGGGGACTCGGGGGGGGGGGGGGCAGCACCCCCAAAACTGGGGGGAAAAAGGGGTAAGGGTTAAAAAAGGGGGGGGGCAAAGCTTAAATGGGGGGGTAAGAGGGGGGAATGAAAAAGGGGGTAAAAGGGAGGGGTAAAAGGGAGGGGAAGGGGGGGCAAAAGGGGGGGGGTAAAAGGGGGGGTGTAAAAGTGGGGTGCGAGTCCCCCCTTACCCTGGGTGGGGGAGGTTTGGGGGGGCACCCACCCGAGCCCCTCCTTTTGCCACCGCTGGCAGCAGCTGCGCAGGGAGCAGGAGTGGGTGGTGCAGGAAACTGGGGGGGGGGGGGGGGGGGGGGGGGCAGAGGGGGGGCAGGAGCCAGGTTTGAGCCTGAGCCCCCTCCCCCCGTGACCTCCCCAGGTTCCCCCTAGACCCCCAACTTTCGCAGCCCCCCCCCCCCAACCCCTCCCAGCCCCCCTTCAGAGCCCCCCCAAACCCCTCAGATCCCCCCCAGGCCCCCCAACCTCTCACACATCCCAGTCCCCCCCTGCCCCCCCAAACCCCTGAGATCCCCCACAGCCCCCCCAGACACTCAGAGATCCCCAAGCCCCCCCAACCTCTCACACCCCCCAACACCCCCAGACTCTCACAGCCCCCCCAAACATCCCCCAACTCCATAAACCCCTCAGATCCCTCCCAGCCCCCCCCAGTTCCTCAGAGCCCCCCAACTCCTCTCAGCCCCCCCAAACTCCTCAGAGCCCCCCAAGCCTCCCAACATCCCACACACCCCTAAGCCCCCCCAGCCCCTAAACCCCTCACAGCTCCCCCAAGCCCCCCAAATCCTCCAAACTACCCCCCAAACCCCCCAAACTCCCCCCCCCCCCCCCCCCCAGTTCCCCCCCCACTTCTCTCTTTGTCCTCAGTGGGGGAGAAGACGTTCAGGATCCGGCACACGGCTGGGGGGGGACACACACACGAAGGGGCATCAGCACCCCAGGACCCCCCCCCTCGATGAGCACACCCCCTCCCCCGAATTAACCCCCCCATAGGGCTCAACCCGCACTTTTGGCAGTCAAACTCTTCTTTTGGGGGGGCTCCATCCTCAAAATCCCCTTTTGGGGGTGAAACCTTAATTTTGGGGCTGAACTCCCTCTTTTGGGGGCTCATTTTTCTCCCATCAGGGCTGACACCCACCCCCCCACCCCCCCACCCCCCCCTTTTGGGGCTAAACACCACCTTTTGGGGCTCAAAAGCTTCTTTGGGGGGGCTAAAACCCTTCCTTTTTGGGCTGAACCCCCCCTTTTGGGGCTCATTCTTCCCCCATCAGGGCTGACACCCCCCTTTTCGGGGCTAAATATCCCCTTTTTGGGGCTGAACATCCCCTTTTTGGGCTCCACGCCCTCACTGGGGCTCAAACCCTTCTTTGGGGGGGTCAAACCCCTCTTTTTGGGGTCAAATCTCTCCTTTGGGGAGTCTTTCCGCCCTCATGAGTGCTCAGACCCCCTTTTTGGGGTCTCAGGCCCCCAGGTCAGGTGTCAAACCCCAGTTTTTGGGAGTCAACCCCCCATTTTTGAGGCTAAACACCCCCATTAGGGCTCAAAAATGTTCTTTTTGGGGGGGGTCAAACCCCACTTTTTGGGGTGAAACTCCTCATTTTGGGGGCTCAATCCCTTCTTTTGGGGGCTCATTCTTCCCCCATCAGGGCTGAACCCCCCTTTTCGGGGCTAAACATCCCCTTTTTGGGCTCCACACCCTCATTGGGGCTCAAAACCTTCTTTGGGGGGGTCAAATCCCCTCTTTTTCGGGTCAACCCCCTCCTTTTGGGGGGTCTTTCCGCTCCCTCGAGAGCTCAGAACCCCTTTTCGGGCACTCAGACCCCTCCCTGAGGTGTCAACGCCCCCCTGCTTTGGGCTCAACTCCCCTTTTTGCAGCTGAACACCCCCTTTCTGGGCTCAGATGCCTCCTTTTTGGGGCTCAGGAGCCCATTTTGGGGGCTCAAGCTCTACCCCCCAAGTCCAAAGTCATCATTTAGGGTCTCAACCCCACCATTTCAAGGCTCAGCACCCCCCCTTCCCGGCTCCACAAGTCCTATTTTGGGCCAATTTCACCCCATTTTTGGAGTGCGGCTCTTACAGCCCCAACTCGTTTCCGTCCCTGCCTCAGTTTCCCTTGTTTTGTTTTTCCCGGTTTCCCTCTGCTTCACCCCAAAACACCCCCAGGGGACGGGGGGGGCACAACTCACCCCAGAGATAGATCGTGAAGGTGGGACATCCCATGATGGGAGACAGGACAGGGGACGTGGAGCCCCCACGGCTGCGCCGGTGACAGAGGGGAAGTGGCACCGGATGGCCTGAAACCACCAAACAGCCCCAAAAACCGCTCCCCCCCCCCACCTTCCTCCCATCCCTCCCCCTCTGTGTGTGCGCTGAGGGTGCTCACGGCACCCAACAGCAGTGGTGGGGCTCCCTCACCTGGGTTCCCTTGGAGAAGTTGACCCCATGGTCTCACCTGGACATCTGAGTCTTTTCCTGGAGACCTCAGTCCTGGAGACCTCAACTCCATGGCCTCATCCCCACTTGGACAGCTGGGTGAAGGTGACCCCACAATCTTGTTCAGGTCCTCTCTCTGGACACTCTGTTCCCTTCCTGGAAACTTCAACCCCATGCTCTCACCCCCACCTGGACATCTGGGTTTCTTCCTGGAGTCTTCAACCCTGGAGACCTCAACTCCATGGCCTCATCTCCACTTGGACAACTGGATGAAGGTGACCCCATAATCTTGTTTGTGTCGCTTCTATGGACACTTTGTTCCTTCCATGGAGATATTGACCCCATGGTCTCATCCTCACCTGGACCACTTGGTCCCTTCGTGGAGACTCCAACATCATGGTCTCATCCCCACTTGGACAACTGGATGAAGGTCACCCCATAATCTTGTTCGCGTCGCCTGTCTGGACGCTGTGTTCCTTCCATGGAGATATTGACCCCATGGTCTCATCCCCACCTGGACACCTGAGTCCCTTCCTGGATGTCTGGATCCCTTCCTGGAGACACCAACCCCATGGTCTCATCCCCACCTGGACATCTGGTCCCTTCCTGGACGTCTGGTCCCTTCCTGGATGTCTGGGTCCCTTCCTGGAGACACCAACCCCATGGTCTCTTCGCTGCCCGGATTCCTGGGTCTGTTCCCAGAGAAGCCGATTGCACAACGTTGACCTCATTGCCCACGCGGCTGCCTGGTGGCTTCCTGGAAATCCCAGCCCGTGGCCTCATCCCCCACCCGGGTCCCTTCCTGCAAAATCCAACCCTGCAGCTCAACCTCATCCTCTTTATTGTCCCTCCAGGGCAGGAAGAGGCATAAATTAATGGAGGAGGGGAAGGGTGGGAAGAGATACAGTGGCCTCAGGAGGGGGATGTCGGTGGTGGGACACAAGGTGGTGGATGGGATGGGGTGGAGGTCCATGGTCAGCAATACTCCGAGTAATCTTCCTCCACGTAATTTGCGGGGAACCAGCCAACCTGGGAGAAGGAGGACACGTTGGGAGAAGAAAGACACCTTGGGAGAAGGAGGACACGTTGGGAGAAGAAAGACACCTTGGGAGAAGGAGGACACGTTGGGAGAAGGAGGACACATTGGGAGAAGGAGGACACGTTGGGAGAAGAAAGACACCTTGGGAGAAGGAGGACACGTTGGGAGAAGAAAGACACCTTGGGAGAAGGAGGACACGTTGGGAGAAGAAAGACACCTTGGGAGAAGGAGGACACGTTGGGAGAAGGAGGACACGTTGGGAGAAGAAAGTCACGTTGGGAGAAGGAGGAGACTTGGAGAAGGGTGTGTTGGGAGAAGGAGGACACGTTGGGAGAAGAAGGACACGTTGGGAGATGTGAGGAGCTTGAGGAGGGACCCTGGGGTGAGAGAGAGGCTGTACCCGCCCGTAGATCTCTCCTTTCCACCAGCCAGGGTGGCCCTTCTTGCTGAGGACACGGATGACGTCGCCCTCCCGTAGCGTCAGCTCCGTCCGGTCCCGGGCGCAGAAGTCATAGCGGGCTTTGGCCGAACCAAAGCTGCGCACGGCTCCTGGCGTGGACAGGGACGTGGTCTGAGACCCCTCCACCCGGCCCTCACAGCCATTTGTCCCCCTTGACTGTCCCGTGGTCCTTCCCTCAATCTTGGCCATCACCACTGATGTGTCCCCCAAGCCATCCCAACTTGTCCCTCTTGGCCGTTCGTCCCTCCTTGACTCAACCCATCACTGATCCCTCAACCCATCTCTTGGTCATCACTAACTTGGCCCACGACTCAACTGTCCCCCTGTCCCAGCCCCTTCATCCCATCCCACTCGGCCACTTGTCACCCTCGACCCGTCCTGTCGCTGCTCCTCCTCCTTGGCCTGAACCGTTCCCTTGACCCATCCCTTGGCCATTGTCCTTGTCCCCTTCCTGTGACTCAGTTGTCCCCTCCTCTTGACCATGAATAAAGCAGAAAGACCCCACCATGTCCACATCACCAACATCACCTGATGGGGGGGAACCCCACAACCTCCACCCCACCACCACCGTCCCACCAACAGCACCTGATCGGGGGGAACTCACAACCTCCAACCCACCACCTCCAACCCACCACCTCCAACCCACCACCCCACCTCCACCCCACCACCTCCATTCCACCACCTTCATCCCATCACCACTTGCATCCCACTTTCACCTCGACCCCACCACCTGCACCCCACTGCCACCACTCTGACGGGGGGGACACACCACCACCACCCCCCCACTCTCCATCCCACCACCTCCAATCCACCACTTCCATCCCATCACCACCTCAACCCCATCAGCTCCACCCCACTGCCACCACCCTGATGGGGGCACACCACCACCACTCCCCACCCCCCCCACCCCACCACCTCCACCCCCCCACCCTGATGGGGGGGGACACCACCACCGCCACCTCCCCACCTCTGCCCAACCTTCATCCACAATGAAGGGACCCCACCCCCTCCACTCCACCCCGTGGTGTCCCCCAGGTCCTACCAGGTGGCCGGGGACCAGCCCGGCTCTCAGGCTCCTTGAAGGGCACCATGAGCGCCGTGTCAAGGGCTTTGAAGCAATCCTTGAGCGAGTTGCGCTGGTAGAACTCCACCAGCTCCTGCGGACAACGTGGTCAAGCCTTGGGGTCACCACCAGCCCCCACCCCCGACGTGGGGGGCACCCAGAGATCTGCGTTCAGGGAGAGGACGGAGAAAGGGACTCCAAAACTCACCACCAGCCCCTTGAACGCCTTCTTCTCAGTGACACGGTAGAGTCCTTCCACCGTCATCACCTTGATGTGCTTCACCTCCCCACGGTACCTGGGCAGGAGAAGACGGAGGGGTTGAGCGAGGTCCGCCCCCCCCCCCCCCCCCCCGCTCAGTTGTCCCCTTCCCCCTCAACTCTGGAGGTGCCCCCTGGTCCCTACTTGATGCTGACAGCGAATTCGCCCGCGTCCTTCACCCGCTGTCGCACCAGGAAGGCGCCATCGGAGCGGGGCATCAGGAGCTGCTCAGCTTCTCCACGCTCCATGGGACCAGCGTACCTGGGCATCATGGGACAGAGGTCCTGAGCCCCCCAAAACCCCCAGGAGAGCTGAGGGTTATGGGGCAACCTGGATTTGGGGGGACACCAGGAGGGTCCTGAGGATCCAGGGGGGGCCTGGAGGGTCTGGTGGGATCAGAAGAAGGGTGGGGGGCTCAGGGGAAGATGATGGGTGTTCTGGTGCCTCTGGGGTGACCCTGAGGAAGGATTTAGGGGGGCCCAGGAAGGATGGAGACCTCAAGGGAGGATTTGGGGTGACCCTAGGAAGAATGGGGTGACCCTGTGGAGAAGTTTGGGGTGACCTCAAGAGGAATGGGGGACCCTGGGGTGCTCAGAGGGCTTTGGGTCCACCCTAAGAGGATGCGAGAGGCATCAGGAAGGGTGAAGGCCACCAGGAAGGGATCTGGGAGGTCCTAGAGGACATGGGATGACCTCAGGAAGGATGGGATGACCCCGTGGAGAGGTTTGGGGTGACCCCAGGAGGGATGGAGGACCCTGGGGAAGGATTTGTGGAGGTCCCCAGGGGAGCATGGGAGCCCAGAGGAGGATATGGGGTGCTCCAAGGACTCTGGGGGCCCCCAACACTGACCAGGGGTAGACGGAGAGATCCGGCAGTGGCACCTGCGGGAGAGAAGCAGAGCTGAGGACCAAGGTGGGACCAGAAGATGACTCCTCTGAGAGTCCCCGTGTCCCACAGACTGTCCCCAAACCCCAGGAGACCCCAAACGTCTTGGGGACATCAGGGTGAGTGCAAGAGCTCCTGGGAACCTCCTGGGGTCCCCTTTACTCACGCAGATGAAAGGTCTCACGGCAGCGCAAGGGAACCAGCCCAGGTCACCGTTGGCCATGTTCCTGCCCTGAGGATGAAGGACCATGAGGCCATGGGGGGGCGTTTGCTCCTCAGGAGGTTGGAAGACCCACCAGAGGTCCAACCTGGCCATGGGGGTCCAGGGCTACCATGGGGTTCCGACCCATCTCCATTGTGGATGTTCAGTGTAGCCATGGAGGTCCATCTCCATGGTGGGAGTCCTCAGCACCATCATGGAGGTCCAACCCAACTACAGCGCTCCAACTCACCATGGCTGTGGTGGTCTGAGCTCACCCTGGGGGTCCAGCATGGCCATGGTGGTCTGTCCCATTCTGGAGGTCCCTTCCAACATGGCCATGGTGTCTTTCCCATCCTGGAGGTCCCTCCCAGCATGACCGTGAAGATCTGCCCCACCCTGGAGGTCTCTCCCAATGTGACCACAAGGGTCCCATCCTGGAGATCCCTCCCAATATGACCATGAGGGTCTACCCCATCCTGGAGGTCCCTCCCAATGCAACCATGGTGTCTTTCCCACCCTGGAGGTCCCTCCCAACGTGGCCATGAGGGTCCCATCCTCACCTGCCACCAGAGCTGCTCAGCCTCGGCCACGGTGACCTCCACGACATCTCCGGGGCTGAGCCGTAGGGCAGGACCCAAGGACCCTGGGGGTGGTGGGACGCCGCCATAGTGCTGGTTCGCCTCCACCTTGGGCAGCCCTGGGAGGAGGACACGTGGTGTGGGGGTGAACCCAGGCCCTGGGGACAGGGACAACCCCTCTGTCCCCAGAACCCATGGACCAAGGTCATCTGGATCCCCAGTGATGTCCTCACCCAGGTCTCGCTTCTTCTCGGGGCCTGGTCGCTGGGACTTGTTCTGAGGAGCAACGAGACCTCAATTAGCCCCAAGGTGGTGGTGGTGCCGTGACACCCCCAGGGCCTCCCCACTCCCCAGTTTAGGACGTTTTGGTCCGTTTTGGCCCATCTTGGTGTTACCTTCCTCGTGCCAGAGCCTGAGTCTGTGGGGTGGAAGAAGAAACACTCGTTACTGGGAGGGTCAACTCATGTCCTAATTAATGCCTGGTGCTAACAAGGCTTCCATGGGCTTGGGTTGGGCATCCCATAATGCCTGGCTCCGCCTGGGCCATCCCTTCAAGCCTTGACCACCAGTGTCACCCCTATCCCACCATGTCCTGCTCCATGTTGGCCACCTCCACCCGTCAATACCCTGGTCCATGTCGGTCTTCTCTGATCCCACAATGTCCTACTCACAGTTGACCATCGCCATCCCCCAGATTCCTGCGTCATGTTGACCCACCCCCACCCCAAAATGCTCTGGTCCACATTGGCCATCCCCACCCCACCATGCCCCTCTCCATGTTAGACATCTCATATCCCTCAAAGCTCTGCTCCATGTGGGTCTTCACTGATCCCACCATGCCCTGCTCCACGTTGGCCATCTCATATCCCACAATGTTCTGCTCCATGTTGATCACTTGCGTCCCACCATGTCCCACTCCCCACCCCACCATGCTCCACTCTCCCACTACCCCACCATCCCCACCCCACCACGTGACGCCTCTCACCGGCCCTGCCGCAGGTCCCCATCCGCCCCAGACACTCCTTGTGTGCGGGGGCCCGGCACCGGCTGCAGCGATAACCCTGGTAGAACGTCCCCCTGGGGGGCCACCAGGACATGAGGAGAAAAAAGGTCATGGTCAGCACAAGGGGACACCTCTCAACCCACCCAGGACTGACCCAATCCCAGACCCACCTTGAGCCTTGGGTCAACCCAGTCCTTCAACCACCAGTTCCTCAACCCATCAGGTCCTTGGAACCACCAGGATTAACCCATCTCAGTTTTAGCCCACCCAGGACTGATCCACCTTGGCCTTGGTCCACCCAGGACTCAACTGACCAAGGACTTGACTCACCCTGGTCTTGACCCACCTTGTTGTCCTCCACCCAATCCCTGACCCAGCTTGGTTTCCACCCAACCCTTGACCCACCTTGGCCTTGGAGCCACTCAGTGCTTGGACCCAGCAACTCCTTGACCCACCCAAACCTCAACCCACCCAAAACTTGGCCCACATTGGCCTTGGCTTATCCAGAACTCAACCTACCCAACCTTCTACCAATTCAGATCTTGATCCACCCAAGGTTTGGCCCACCTAGGCCTCCACTCACCCAAGGGCTTGGCCCATCAACCCACCTCCAACTGCCTACCTGGGGCTTCCTCTTCTCCCAGAGACCCCCAACCCCATCTCCCAGGTCCTCTTGCCCCCATGTTGCCCCCCAGGGTAGTAGGGAGCTGTAGCTTTGGGGTCCCACCTCAGCAACATCTGGCAGGCCCTGCAGCACGTGGTGTCCTCGAAGGAGAACATCTGGAAGTCATGCCCGTCGGCCAGGGCGTGCTCGGGGAAGATGTTGGACCTGGCAAAAGATGAAGGCACCTGGGTCTGGTGGGGGGCAAATTGTGTTCCCCTGGGACCCCCCCCAGCCCTCAGTGGGGAAAGTCCCCCCACCCCAGGGGCACCTACAGGGCCATCTCGAACTGCTCCAGCCACTTCTTCTTCAGCTCACGGGTCTTGAAGAAGAGCTCGTAGCCCTGCACCCCGGCCGTGTCGATGAGCAGGAAGGTGTGGGTCCACTGTGGACACGGGTGGAGCTCAGCAGTGCCCAGACACCTGGGTTCCTTGTCACCCAGGCACCTGGGGCCACCAGGGACCTCATTCCTGGGGCCATCAGGCTTCAGTGTGTCCACCAAGAACCTGGACACTTGGATTCACCAAGGATCTCAAAGTTTGGGATCCGCCAGATCTGGACCCTTGCGTCCACCAGGGACCAGGATGCTGAGATCTATCAGATCTGGACACTTGTGTCCACCAGGGACCAGGATGTTGAGGTCCACAAGACCCAGACACTTGTGTTCACCAGGGACCAGGACACAGGGATCCACCAGACCTGGACATCTGTGTCCACCAGGGACCAGGACACAGGGATCCACCAGACCTGGACATCTGTGCCCACCAGGGACCAGGACACAGGGATCCACCAGACCTGGACATCTGTGTCCACCAGGGACCAGGACACTGGGGTCCACCAGCCTGTGTTCGGTGGGGAGAGGACACCTGGGGTCATGAGGAACCCAGCATAGGAGTCCACTGGCCTTCAACAACCCCACCATGGAACTGGGCCCACTGGACTTGGGTGCCTGGGATCACCATGGACCTGGACACTGGGGTTCATTGGGAACCAGATGTGTGGGTCCCAAGGTACCTTCTTGCCGTCACGGGGGCCGACATCACCGTCCCGCAGTTGGTGGCTCTGCAGGTCCACAACGTCTTTGGCTTCGTAGGAGTCCCCACGTCGCTTGCAGATGATCAGGGCCTTGTCCAGGAGGAAGCCGTACCTGGGGACAGGGATGGGGGTGGCACTGGCTTCCCAAGGCCACCGCAAACCTTGGGGTGTCCTCACCACTGCCCTGGAGTGGTCTCTGCTCTGTGACCAGGGTGTCCCCGTGTTCCCACCCTTACGTCCCTGTGAGTTTTCCCATGGAAATCTGTTTTCCCATGTCCCCATGGTGTCCCCATGTCCTCATAATGATCCCATGATGTCCCTGTGGTGTCCCCATGTTCCGATGGTCTCCTCATGGATCCCCTTTTGGTGTACCCATGGTGTGGTGTCCCCATGTTCCTGTGCTGTTCCCATGTCTTCATGGTTGCCTCTACAATGTCCCTGTGGTGTCCCCACGGATGTCCCCATGTTCCTGTGATGTCCCCATGGGTCTCCTCATGGTGTCCCCATGGTGTGGGGTCCCCATGGGGTGGTGCCTCTGTGTTCTTGTGGTGTTCCCATATACCCGTGGTTGTCTCTACAGAGTCCCCGTGGTTGTCCCCATGTTCCTGTGATGTTCCCATGTCCCCAGGGGGTCTCCTTGTGGTGTCCCCATGTTCCTGTGATGTCCCCATGTCCCCATGGGCCTCCTCATGGTGTCCCCATGGGTGTTCCCGTGTTGCTGTGATGTCCCCATGTCCCCATGGCTGTCTTCATGGTGTCCCCATGGTGTCCTCACGGTGTCCCCTCGCCCTGTCCCACCTGTCCACCTTGGAGCGCCGCTCAGTGCTAGAGACCTTGAGTTCGCCGTCGATTTTGGGGCGCCCGAACTGTGCCAGGGACTGCGGCTGTAGGGGGACATCGGTGGGGATGCGTGGGACAGGGGGATGTGGGAGGACACAGTGGGGCCACAGGGACATGGGGGGACACCAGGGGGTCCCCACTGTGGTGGCGGCAGAGCTGGGTCCTCATGAGGAGTGGGGAGGGGTTTGGGGTGCCCTGTGGGGTTTGGGGGAGCTGTAGGGGAAGGGTTGGGTTTTGGGGGTGGTATTGGGGGTTCAGGGGAGGTTTGGGGGTTCAGGGGGTCCCCACCATGTTGTGGAGGCAGAGCTGGACACTCGTCAGCTGCTTCAGGGTCTCGTTGTCCCGTTTCACCTCGTTCACGCACTGCGCCAGGTCCTGGGGGGCCCCAGTCAGGTACCCCCAAACCCCCAGGAACCCCCCAAAACCCACCCAAAGCCCCCCAGGAACCCCCCAAGATCCTCCCAGAGCCCCCCCAGAACCTACTCGGGGACACTCAAGACCCCCTCCAGGAGTCCCCCAGGACCCCCAGGAGCTCCCAGGACCCCCCAAAACCGACTCAGAGACCTCCAGGAGCCCCCCAGGGCCCCCCAGTACCCACCCCCAAACTTACTGGCAGCCTCTAAAAACCCACAGGACCATCAAGACCCCCCAAACCCCACCCAAAGCCCATCCAGAACCCCAGGAGCCCTCCAGGACCTCTCCAAACTCAACTGGAGACTCCCCCAAACCCCCTAGGATACCCCAAGATCCACCCAGGGGCCCACAGAACCCACCTGAAGCCCCCCAAGCTCCCCCGGAGCTGCCCAGGAGGCCCCCAAACCCACTCGGGGACCTCCGGACCCCTGTGGACTCCCCAGAACCAACTCAGAGTCCCCCAAGACCCCCAGGAGCCACCTCAAGATCCACCCAGACACCCCCACACACAGACCACCCTGAACCCACCAGGAGACCCCAAGAACGCTCCAGAGCCCCCCAGGACCTCCCAAGGTTCCTTGTGTCCTCCCAGATCCCCAGAATCCCATCAAGACCCCTCCAGAACCCCCTCAAGATCCTTCAGGAGCACCCCCAGACTCCTCCAAGACTCCCCAGGACCCCTCGAGGCCCCCCCAACCCACCCTCATTGCGTCCAGGGCCACGCGCAGCCGCTCCCTCTCAGCCAGGTCAGGGGTCAACTTCACCAGCTCCTGGGGGGCAGGGAGTCCAGGTGTCCCCCAGGTGTCCCCCAAGGGACCCCCATGTGCTCAGGGGACCCAGGCTGGACCCAGGTGTCCCCCAAGGGACCCAGGTGTGCTTAGGGAACCTGGTGTCCCTCAAGAGATCCACATGGTCTCAGAGCACCCAGGTTGGAGCCAGGGGACCCAGGTGTCTCCCATGGGACCCAGATGTTCTCAGGGGACCATGAGGACCTTAAGGGATCCAGACATTCCCCAAGGGACCCACAGGTGCTGAGGGGACCCAGGTGTGCTCAGGGGATCAAGGTGTCTCCCATGGGACCCAGGTGTGCTCAGGGGACCCAGCATGGGCTCAGGGGACCTAGAATGGACCCAAATGTTCCTCAAGGGACCCAGATGTTCTCAGGGGACCCAGGAGACTGTGGGGACCTTAAGGGATCCAGATGTCCCCCAAGGGACCCACAGGTGCTGAGGGGACCCAGGTGTGCTCAGGGGATCCAGGCTGGAATCAGGGGACGCAGGGAACCCCCGAGGGCCCCAGGTGTCCCCAGAGGACCCAGATGTTCCCCTCCCCCCCTACTCTCCCCAGGGGACCCAGACGTGCCAGAGGACCCAGGTGACCCCGGTGACCAGACCTGGAGCAGGAGGTGGTACTTGAGCACCCGCTGCATGGGCACCATCAGGAGGTCCCTCAGGGAGAAGCGCCCATTGTTGGCTCGCTGGGAGCACTCCTGGGGGTCACAGGGGGTCATGGGGGGTTCATTGCGGCCAGGGGGGGGTTCACTGGGGCTATGGGGCGATCATGGGGATTGAGAGGGTCTGGAGGACTTGGCGATCATGGGAGGTCATTGGGGTCATGGGAGGTCAGGGGGATTGAGAGGGTCTGGAGAACTTGGGGGTCACAAGGGGTCATGGGAGGTCACTGAGGTCATGAGGGTCAGGAGCTCACTGGGGCTGGGGGGTCATGGAGATTGAGAGGGTCTGGAGGACTTGGGGGTCATAGGGGGTCATGGGAGGTCACTGGGGTCATGGGATGTCATTGGGGTCACGGGAGGTCACTGGGACTGGGGAGGGTCATGGAGATTGAGAGGGTCTGGAGGACTTGGGGGTCACAGGGGAGTCAGAGGTGTCCTGGGGGGACTTATTGGTATGAGGAATGGGGGGACACGGGAGTCCCAAGGGGTATGGGGGGGTTCCAGAGGGACCTGGAGGTCCCAGGGGTCTTGAGGTGGGGTCAGGTTGTCCCACGGAGGGGACACAGGTGTTCAAGCCCACCAGCACCTTCAAACAGAGGCCGGGGGTGGGGATGCTGAGGAGATCAGGGGGTTCAGGGTGGGGGTCAAGGAGGTCGGGGGCGGGACCCCAGACCCACCTGCAGCTTCATGCGGAGGTCGGTGTCGGTCGCGAGCTGGTCGAGGCGCCGGGCGGCTGCCTCCACCTGGCTGCAGTAGCGGCCGTAGAGCAGGAACCTGAGGAGCGGAAACCACCCAGATCCACCCGAACCCCCCCAAAACGCAGCTGGGATTGCCCCAAAGGGAGCAAAAAGGGGCCCTGACCCCAAACGGACCCCAATAAACCTGAAATTGGACCCAGGATAGAATTGTCCCTGAAGTTGGACCTGAAGGGGGTGGGATGGGACCCCAAATAGGTGGAACTGGACCCAAACTGACCTCAAGTTACACCAAAAATGAACAGAATTGGACCCAAAGTCAGACCAGGAACAGACCCAAATCAGACCCAAAATGCCCCCCAGTGCCCCCAGTGCTTCCCAGTGCCCCCAGGACCCCTAAACCCCTCCTGGACCCCCAAGGACCCCCATTGCCCCCCATTGCCCCCAGTGCCCCCCATTGCCCCCCAGTGCCCCTCAGTGAACCCCAGTGCTCCCCAAACTCCCAGGCCCCCCCCCCACTGTCTCCCACTGTCTCCCATTGCCCCCAGTGCCCCCCAGTGCCCCTCAGTGAACCCCAGTGCTCCCCAAACTTCCAGGCCCCCCCCCCCCCCACTGTCTCCCATTGCCCCCCAGTGCCCCTCAGTGAACCCCAGTGCTCCCCAAACTCCCAGGCCCCCCCCCCCCCCGTCTCCCATTGCCCCCCATTGCCCCCAGTGCCCCCCATTGCCCCTCAGTGAACCCCAGTGCTCCCCAAACTCCCAGCCCCCCCCCCACTGTCTCCCATTGCCCCCCAGTGCCCGTCAGTGTCCCCCTAAGTGCCCCCAGTGCCACCCAACCCCTCCATTGCTCCCATTGCCCCCAATGCCCACCAGTGCCCCCCAGTGCCCCCCAGTGCCCCCCAAACTCCAAGGACCTTCTACTGCCTCCCATTGCTCCCAATGCCCCTCAGTGCCCCCCATTGCCCCCCCCCCCAGTGCCCCCTCTTGCTCCCCAGTGCCCCCCAGTGCCCCTCACCTCTCCTTGTAGGCGAGGAAGAGGGGGGGCAGCCCCCGCACCCCCGCTGCCCCCCCCAGTGCCCCCCGCAGCTCCCCCAGGAAGAGCCGGTGCAGCTGCAGCAGCTCCTGCGGGCACAGGGTCGGGTGTTACTGGGAGCACTGGGAGGAGGGGCTGGGGTCCCTGGGAATACTGGGGGGTTACTGGGAGCACTGGGGTTACTGGGGGATTACTGGGAGCATGGGGAGGGTTACTGGGAGAATTGAGAGGGGTTACTGGGAGCACTGGGGTTACTGGGAGGGCTTACTAGGAGTGCTGGAGTTACTGGGAGGGGTTACTGGGAGCACTGGGAGGGGTTACTGGGAGCACTGGGGTCACCTCGATGTTGATGAAGATGCTCTCCAAGTCCTGGGGCTGCAGGAAGTGTCGCAGCGGCCGCAGAAAGTGCTGTGGGTACTGGGGTTACTGGGAGCACTGGGAGGGGGTGCTGAGGACACTGGGCGAACCGGTCCCAGTGTCCCCAAGTCCCGCTGTGTCCCCAATGTCCCCCCATGTCTCATCTTGCCCCCACTATCTCCGATGTCCCCATGCCCCTATATCCCCCCTTGTCCCCGATGTCCCCAATATACCCAATGGCCCCAACATCCCCCCTTGTCCCCAATGCCCTCAATGTCCCCCAATGTCCCAATATCCCAAATATCCCCAACGACCCCAGCGTCACCCCGTGTCCCCAGTGGCCCCAGTGTCCCCACCTGGCAGATGGCCTCGAGGGTCTCCGTGTACCTCTCCTCCGTCTGCCTCAGCTCCTGGAGGCAGCAGAGCCTCCGATCCACCTCCACCTTCTGTGGGGACAAGGGACACCCCGTGACCGGGGGGGGGGACACGCAGGTGTCCTGGAGGTCTGGGGGGGACACCCAGGAGGGGACCCAGAGATCAGAGAGGGACCCCACCGTGGCTGGGGGGGGCTCCACCCGCATGAGGTCCTCGTAGACGTCATCGCCATCGTCCCCTTCGGCCTCGACGCAGTCGTAGAGGTCATCGTCCTCCTCGGCCGTGTCGCTGCGGGGGGACAGGTGGGACTCCCCTGTACCCCGCACCCCCCAGTCCTCCCAGCTACTCCCCAAACCCCTCTAATTCACCCCAACCCCCTCTAATGCCCCCTAAACCCTTCCAATGCCCCCCCCAATCCCTCTAATGCCCCCTAAACCTCCTCCAATTCATCCTAAACCCCACCAACTCCTCTAACGACCCCCAAACTCCTGTAATTCACCCCAAACCCCTCCAGTGCTCCCCAAATCCCTCTGATTTGCCTCAAAAATCCCCTCTAGTTCACCCCAAAATCCCTCTAATTCACCCCCAAATCCCACTAATGCCCCTCAATCCCCTCTAATGCCCCCCAAGACCCCTCTGGATATTCCTTCCTAACATCCCCCTAAACACCCCCCCAATAACCTCCAGTACCCCCTTAATGTCCCCGTATCCCCCAGTCCCCCCCAATGCCCCCTCAATATCCCTCTAATCCCCTCAGTACTTCCCAATACCCCCCCCCAAATGCCCCCCCAATGCCCCCTCCAATGTCCCCTGGCCCCCCTGACTCCCCCCCCCCCAGCCCCCCTCACTGCACTCCCCAGCTGCCTCACTCACTCGATGAGGTCAGAGAGGCCACTGTAGATGTCCTCGTCCCCAATGCATTCCTCTGTTGGGAAGGGCCTGGGGGAGGAGAGCAGCCCGGACACCTCTTGGGCACCAAACATCTGAGTCTCTTGGTGACCAAACACCTGCGTCCCTTGGGGACCGAACAGCTGGATCCCTTGGGACCAAACAGCTGGATCCCTTGGGAATGGGACACCTGAGACCCTTGGGGACCAAACACTTGGATCCCTTGGGAATGGGAATGGGACACCTGAGACCCTTGGGGACCAAACAAACAGCTGGATCTCTTGGGAATGGGACACCTGAGACCCTTGGGGACCAAACAGCTGGATCCCTCAGGGCCTGAACATCTGTATCCCTTGGGGACCAAAGTTCTGAGTCCCTTGGGGACAGAACACCTGGGTTCCCTGGGGACTGGACACCGGGGTCACTCGGGGACCAAACACCTGGATTCCTCAGGGCCTGAACTTCTGTATCCCTCGGGGACCAAACACCTGGAACCCTTGGGGACCAAACACCTGGATCCCTTGGAGATCAAACACTTGGAACCCTTGGGGACTAAACACCTGGGTCCCTTTTGGGACAAAACATCTGAGTCTCTTGGGGACTGAACACCCAGATCCCTTGGGGATTGGACACCTGGGTCACCCAGAGACCAAACACCTGCGTCCCTTGGGGACCAAACACCTGGATCACTTGGGACCAAACATCTGGGTCCCTTGGGGATTGGACACCTGGATTACTCCAGGACCAAACAACTGGATCCTTTGAGGTCCTTGCACCTGGATCCCTTGGGGTCCAAACATCTGGAACCCTTAGGGACCAAACACCTGGATCCCTTGGAGACCAAACATCTGGAACCCTTAGGGACCAAACACCTGGATCCCTTGGGGTCCAAACATCTGGAACCCTTAGGGACCAAACACTTGGATCCCTTGGGGTCCAAACATCTGGAACCCTTAGGGACCAAACACTTGGATCCCTTGGGGACCAAACATCTGGAACCCTTAGGGACCAAACACTTGGATCCCTTGGGGTCCAAACATCTGGAACCCTTAGGGACCAAACACTTGGATCCCTTGGGGACCAAACATCTGGAACCCTTAGGGACCAAACACCTGGATCCCTTGGAGACCAAACATCTGGAACCCTTAGGGACCAAACACCTGGATCCCTTGGGGTCCAAACATCTGGAACCCTTAGGGACCAAACACCTGGATCCCTTGGGGACCAAACATCTGGAACCCTTAGGGACCAAACACTTGGATCCCTTGGGGACCAAACATCTGGAACCCTTAGGGACCAAACACTTGGATCCCTTGGGGACCGAACATTTGGAACCCTTAGGGACCAAACACCTGGATCCCTTGGGGACCGAACATCTGGAACCCTTAGGGACCAAACACCTGGATCCCTTGGGGACCGAACATCTGAGTCCCTTGGGAACTGGACACCTGGGTCCCTTGTGGACCGGACACCTGGTCCTGTTCACTCACGTGAAGCCTTTGCTCTGGGCGATTGGAGTCCAGGAGAGCGTCGAGAGGGTGTCAATCACCTGGGAACAGACAGGAGACGTTTAGGGCGACAGGTGGGAGCCTGTGTATCCCCTCCCCCGGTCTGACCTGGACACTCGGGTCCCACCTTGCCAAAGTCCTGGACATCAAAGAGGTCAAAGGCGCTGAAGAGCCGGTGCTTGGGGAGACCAAACTTGTCAGCGCAGGCAGTCAGGAAGGTGCGGATGTTCCTCAGGCACAGGAACTGTGGTGGTGTGGTGTCACCATCATCATCACCCCCATCAACATCCCCATTGTCACCACTGCCATCATTGTCGTCACCACTGTCATCCCCACCAGCACCATCAACTCCATCCTCTTCCCCCATTTGTGACCACCATTGTCACCACTCTTGGTGCTGACACCACTGTCATCTCTGTCACCAACAGCGCCATCATCACTGTCACCTCCATCATCAACATCACCAGCACTGTCACTGCCACTCCTATTGGCACCATCATTGTCATTGTCATTGTCACTGCCACTGTTTTCTTCACAGGCACCAGCACCACCATCATCACCACCATCGTTGTAATCATGGTCATCGTCACTGCCATGGTCACTGTCACTATCAACATCAACCTCATTGGTACCATCATAGTCACCTCCACCATCACCAACATCATGGTTGTCACTGTTACTGTCGCTGTCACCATCATCACCCCCACTGGCACCAACACTGTCAACTGGTGCCACCACCGTCACCTCTACTTTCACCATCCACCATTACCACCATCACCCCTATTGTCAACATCATCATCCCCATTGCCACCAGCATCACCACCATCATCATCACCTCCACTGTCACCACCACCATCCCCATTGCCATTGCCACCACCCTCATTCCCACCAGCCCTGTCATTGTCACCATCACCTGCACTGTCACCATCCATCGTCACCATCACCATCAATTCCATTGGCACCAGCATCACCCCCATCATCACCACCACTGTCACTGTCACCACCATCCTCTCCATCATCAGTGCCACCACCTTATTGCTGTCACCCTCATTTCCATCAGTCCTGCCATTGTCACCATCACTGTCACCATCACCATCCATCATTGTCACCATCAACCCCTGCTGTCACCATTTCTACTGTCACCATTTTCATCAACCCCATTGGCACCAGCATCAGCACCACCAGCATCCTCCTCACTGTCATTGTCACCACCATTGTCCCTGTCATCATTGCTACCACCCTCACTCACACCAGCCCTGTCGTTACCACCATCACTCTCATTGTCACCATCCCCAGTGGGAATGACCCTACCAGTTGCCCCGCCCTAGGGCAGTTTCACCCCCAGTCACCATTGTCCTTCCCCCTCCCCCCCGATGGATATTTGTCCCCCTGGTCCCACCTGTGACATCTGGGGACGGGGACAGATGTCGCGGGCGGGCACGGCGCGGGGCAGGAGGGCGTTGAGGAGGTGGCAGAGCAGGACCCCGTCCCTCAGCGCCTGCGCCAGGTCCCACACTTGTCCCCCGGGGCTGCTCGCCCGGTGTCCTGCGGGTAGGACGCGTGCGGCCACCAGCCAGTGGGCACATTGCCGCCACACTTCCATGGCACCAGGTGGCCGGGGACACAACAGCGCTGAGGTTCTGGTGGGGTGGTGTCTGTGGGAGGAACTGGTGGAGATGGGTCGTGGTGGGATCGATTCTGGAGAGGAGCCAAAGCAGTTGAAGTCCTGGTGGGACCAATCCTGTGAAGCAGCCAACGGAGATGAGGTCTTGGTGACACCACTCCTAGTGAGGAGACAATGGAGATGAGGTCCTGGTAGGGTCACTTCTTGGAAGGAGCCGATGGCGATGGGTTCCTCTCCAACTCCTGGAGAGGGGTTGATAGGGTCCTGGTGGGATTCCCTCTGGGAAGGGGCTAACGGAGATCAGTTCCGGTGAGACCACTCTTGGGGAGGCACTGCAGGAGACGAGGCCCTGACGGGGTGGCTTCTTGGGAGGAGCTGGTGGAGGTGGGTCTTGGTGGGGGTGTTTCTGGGGAGGAAAGGCAGGAGATGAGGTCCTTCAGCGCAGCCACTTCTGGTGAGGTCCCGACAGAGGCCAGGCCTTGGGGGGATCACACTCGGTGAGGAACCGAGCAAGGTGAGGCCTTGCTGAGATGATTTCTGCTGAGGATCTGATGGAGATGAGTCCTTCAGCGCTTCTGGGAGGCTCCTTTAGCAACGGGGGGGTCTTTCCCCCCAGGAACTGCCACGTCTGGGGAGGAACCAGTGGTGATGGGGCCCCACGGCGCAGCCGCTGGTGATGAGAAGTGGTTGGCGTCAATCTCCTTCCCCCCACGCCCAGAGAAGACCGGGCAGTGATGGGCTCCTTCCACCCACGTCTCGGGAGGGTCTGGTGGCCTCAGGGACCTCCAGTGCTGGCAGAGGTGATGGTGGGGCCCAGCTGGGCCTGGTGGGTTCGTGGAGGTACCGGAAGCTGGAGGTGTCGCGCCTGCGCCCGGGTGCTGCGGGCACCAATGGGACACCCGGATGCTGAGGTCCTTCCCACCACGACGACGTCTGCGGCTGGGGAGGAGCTGCCACCACTGGGGGCCCCTGTGTTCACGGCCTCTGCTGGTGGTGGGAACGGGGGTCCATGGGGGACCCAGGCATCCAGGAACCTTGGGGGAACCCAGGCATCCAGGAGCCATGGGAGGAGGACCCAGGTGTCCAAGGTCTTCACTCACATCAAGGATGTCATGAGGGACCCAGGTGTCTGGTCATGGGGACCCAATGGTAGGTGACCCAATGTCAGGGGTCCAGGTGACCTGTTGGAGGGTCTTAGAGGGACCCACATGTCCCCAGAGATCCGTGTCCTACCAAAGGCCCCAAAGGGTTCCCAGGTGTCCAAATCCAGGAGGGGACTCAGGTGTCCAGGTCCTACCAGGGGTCCAGGAGGGAACCCAGGCACCCAGGTCACACCAAGGGTCCAAGAGGGGACACAAGTGTCAGGGTTCCAGGAGAGGACCCAGACATCCAAGTTCAGAAGAGATTCACGTGTCCGGGTCCTATCAAAGGTCCAGAAGGGGTTACAGATGTCCATGTGCAGGAGGGAACCTGGGCACCCAGGTCCTACCAAAGGTCCAGGAGGAGATATGGATGTCAGGGGTCCAGGAGGGGTCCCAGATGTTCAAATCCAGAGGGGATCCGTGTGTCTGGATCCTATCAAAGGTCCAGAAGGGCATCCAGGTCCCACCAAGGCTCCAGGAAAGGACCCATCGGCCCAGGTCCCACCAGTGCCCAGGTCCCACCAAGACTCCAGGAGGGGACGCGGGTGTCAGATGTCCAGAAGGGGATCCATGTGTCCAAGTCCAGAGGGGATCTGGGTCCCACCAAGGATTCAGGAAGGGGACCCAGGCATTCAAGTCCCTGGAGGGGACCCAGGTGTCCAGGTCCAGAGGGGATCCATGTGTCTGGGTCCTATCAAAGGTCCAGAAGGGGATCCAGGTCCCACCAAGGGTCCAGGAGGGGAGCTGGGTGTCAGGGGTCCAGGAGGGGACCCAGGTGTCCAGGTGCTGCCCACCCCCACCCTGTGACCCCCGGGCATTGGGGGTGTACCTTGGTACCCCCCTTTTCCCGTTGCGTCCCCCCCCTCTGCTGTCCCTCCCTGGGTGGTGTCGCAACTCCTGGTGGCCTCCTGCCAGCTGCCTTCCCAGAAATGAGGAAGGACCAGGGCGTCCGGGCAACCCCACCCCCAATGTCCTGTGGTTCCCAACAAGCCCCCCTGAGCTGGACCCCAACATCTCGGACCCCTTCCAAGTGGGTCCCAGGCTCCGTTACCACGGGTGCAACCAGAGGTCCAAGTAGAACCTCTCCAACCCCCACCCAGGTGGCCCCAGGCCTCTCCCAGTGTTTCCCAACCCCCACCCAGGCGTACCCAAGCATTGCCCCCCCACCCCCACCCCCCTTGCCCATGGGTGGACCCAAGCGTCTGGGGCGCTGGCGTGGGTGGACCCGGGCGCCTGGTTAACCATTAACGGGTGGTGCCACCATAAAGGGACCCCCAGGACCCACCGTCCTCATCCCTCCCCTCCTTCTCCAGCCATGGGGGCTCCGGTGCTGCCCCTTCTCCTTGGGCTTCTCCTGCTGCAAGCGGCCCCTACCTGTGCCCAGATGTGAGTCAATGGGACCCCCCCTCACCCATTGGACCCCACCCCCTCTCCCTCAGGATCCCCTAGGAGACCCCACCAGCCCATTGGACCCCCTCTTCTGAGATCCCCTCCCACCCACGGGATCTCCCATCCTCCAGGATCTCCTATGGGAACCCACCTATTGGATTCCCTCTTCTGGGAACCCCTACCCATGGGACCCCCCCCTCCAGAGATCCCTCCAACCCATTGTCCCCCCTCTTCTGGGACCCCCCCACCCATGGGACTTTCTCCAGGGACCTCCCAACCCATTGGACCCCCTCTTCTGGAACAGCCCCCCACCCCACCCATGGGTCCCTGCACCCTCAGACGCCTTCACCCATGGGATCCCCACTCATAGGACCCCCCCATCGTGGATCCTAGTGGTTGGAAACCCCTTCCCAACCACGACCTTCTGCCCCATATGGAACCCCCAAGGTGGACCCCTCCACAGCCAGGACCCCCCACCCTGAAGGAGATCCTCATGTTCAGGAGTCTCACAACTAAGAACCCTCCATCTGGGACCCCCATCCCGCTTGTGACCTCCTTGCCAGGGACCCCAAGCTACCTGAGACCCCACCTGAGATGGGAGCCCCCTTTGAGGAACCCCCAGGGGTGGGGGGCACTGAGGGGATATGGGGGTGCAATGGGGGATTTGGGGTTCCTTCAGGCCTAGGGAGGAAATCAGGGGAGTCCCTGGGACGCCATGGGGTCCCCATGGTCTTGGGTGCTGTAAGAGCAGATCAGGAGGTCCTTGGGGTGTCATGAGCACCCATGGTTCTGGGTGCCATAGGAGCAGATCAGGAGGTCTTTGAGGTGCTGTAGGGCCTAATTTTGAGGGAACCTGGAAGCTGTGAGACACCAAGGGTGCTATGGATGACCCTGGCCCACCCTTGATGTCCCCAGGGTGACAATGGTGACACCAGCGGTGCTGCGGCTGGAGATGGAGGAGCAGGTGGTGGTGGAAGCACCAGGTTTTTCTGCACCTGCCAAGGCCCAGATCACGGTGCAGGACTTTCCCCTCAAGCGCCAAGTGCATTACCAGATCGAAGTGCCACTGAGCCCAGCTGAGGGCATGTTGGCCACGGCCACCATCAAGGTAGGTCACCACCCCCATGTCACCTCCCTGCCGGTCATTGCCCTCTCATGTCCCTAGGAGGGTGGCCCATGGGGCTCAACCTTGTACGAGATGGTGGGGAACCTCCACAGGGCTGGTGGGACCTGGGGGAGGATGGTCACCATGAGGTGGTGGTGGATGATAACTTGGAGATCCTTGGGGTCCTTGGAGATGGTCACCTCATGGTCTTTGGAGAAGGTCACCTCTGGATCTTTGGGGACAGTGACCATGGGGTCCTTGGAGATGGTCACCTCATGGTCTTTGGAGAAGGTCACCTCTGGATCTTTGGGGACAGTGACCATGGGGTCCTTGGAGATGGTCACCTCATGGTCTTTGGAGAAGGTCACCTCTGGATCTTTGGGGACTATAACCCCGGGTCCTTGGAGATGGTCAACCTACCATTAGAGAATGCTCAGTCTGGAGGCCCCAGACATACATCCATGCTGGACCTATTCCCTGGTCATTGGTACCACCTGGTGTCCCCTGTCCCATCCCAGTGGTGCAGGTGCCACCTGGTGCCCTCTGTCACTGCAGGTGTCAGCCAAGACTTTCCAGCAGACAAAGGGGAAGCAGTTTGTCTCGGTGAAGGCGCAGGTGGGCCAGGTGACTCTGGAGAAGGTGCTACTGGTGTCAATCCAGACTGGCCACATCTTCCTGCAGACCGACAAACCCATCTACACCCCTGGCTCCATTGGTGCGTCCTTGGGGTGCTGGAGCTCACCAGGGCTTGTTGGGGTGCTGGTGGCATATTGGAGTGTTGGGTCCCGTCCACAACTCCTTGGCATCTTGGTGGCATCTTGCGGTGCTGAGTCCCCTCCACAACTCCTTGGGGTCTTGGTGGCATCTTGTGGTGCTGGGTCCCCTCCACAGCTCCTTGGGGTCTTGGGGGACTCTTGGGATGTTGGGTCCCCTCCACAGCTCCTCAGGGTCTTGATGGCATCTGGAGTGTTGGGTCCCCTACACAACTCCTTGGCATCTTGGTGGCATCTTGCGGTGCTGAGTCCCCTCCACAACTCCTTGGGGTCTTGGTGGCATCTTGTGGTGCTGGGTCCCCTCCACAGCTCCTTGGGGTCTTGGGGGACTCTTGGGATGTTGGGTCCCCTCCACAGCTCCTCAGGGTCTTGATGGCATCTGGAGTGTTGGGTCCCCTACACAACTCCTTGGCATCTTGGTGGCATCTTGCGGTGCTGAGTCCCCTCCACAACTCCTTGGGGTCTTGGTGGCATCTTGTGGTGCTGGGTCCCCTCCACAGCTCCTTGGGGTCTTGGGGGACTCTTGGGATGTTGGGTCCCCTCCACAGCTCCTCAGGGTCTTGATGGCATCTGGAGTGTTGGGTCCCCTACACTGGGGTCTTGGTGGCATCTTGGGATGCTGGGTACCCTACATTGGTGTCTTGGTGGCGTCTTGGGGTGCTGGGTCTCCTCCAAAGCCCCTTGAGGTCTTGGTGGCACCTTGGAGTCTTGGTGGCATCTTGGGGTTTTGGTAGCATCTTGGGTTGTTGGGTCCCCTCCACAGCTCCTTAGGGTGCTGGGGTCCAGCACCCATTTGGAGACCTCCCTATGATGTCCCCGCTGGGGTCCAGCACCCATTTAGGTACATCCTCCATCTCCACTTGGGCCTGGCACCCATTTTGGGATCCATCACCCATTTCTGCACGTCCCTCCACCATCCCTGCTCACCTTGTCCCTTGTGTCCCCTCCCAGTGCTCTGCCGCATCTTCGCCGTGGGACACCTGATGGAGCCGGCATCCAAGACAGTAGTCGTGGAGATCAAGGTAGGTGCCTGCTGGGGACATGGGGACATGGGGACACAACCACACGTGCCACCACCCCTGACCACTCCATCTCCCTTCAGACCCCTGATAACATCATCATCAAGCAAATACCCGTGTCCTCACCGAAGAAGACTGGCATCTTCTCCCTCAGTCACAACTTGCCCGAGGTCATCAGGTGGGTGCCACCTCCCAGGGTGTCCATGGCTTCCAGGCTTGTCCCCTCACCCTGTCCCCACCTTTTCCAGCATGGGGATGTGGACAATAATGGCCAAATTTGAAGACTCACCAGACCAGGTCTTCAGCACCCAATTTGAGGTCAAGGAGTATGGTAAGGTGGGGATCTCCAGGCACCCGGGGACTTTCTGCCTTTGCTGGATTCCTGGGTCCATTGGGTGTTGTCCCTCCCCCAGTGCTGCCAAGCTTTGAGGTGGTCTTGGAGCCAGAGGAGAAGTTCCTCTACATCGACCGGCAGGAGGATTTCCGGGTGTCCATCACAGCCAGGTGGGTTGAGAACCTCAAACCTGCTCATTTTGGAGACCAACCCCCCCCATGGGAGGTGGTGTGGGGTGACATTCCTGCACCAAGTCCCCAAGGGTGCAAGAGGGGATTTGGGGTTCCTCCAGGCCCATGGAGCAGATTGGAAGGTCCTTGGGGTGTCATGGGGTCCCCATGGTCCTGTGCAATGTGGCAGCAGATCAGGAGGTCCCTGGTGTGCCATGGGGACAGGGTTGAGGGTGACAGGGATGATGGGGACAGGGGGTGGGTGGGGCACAAGGTGACAAAGGTGGTGGGGTGTGACAGGATGAGGGGTGGACATGGGTGTGTGAAGGCACAGGGTGCTGAAGACATGGGGCAGCATGGGATGGGGTTTCATGACGAGGCTGTGGGGACGTGAGGTGACAACAATGTGGATGTGATGGGGACATGGGGACAGGGGCTGATGGGGACAGTTGTGGCTTGGCCTCAGGTACCTGTACGGGAAGCAGCTGCAGGGCAATGCCTTCGTCCTCTTCGGCATCATGGTGGACGATGAGAAGAAGAGCATCCCCGAGTCCCTGCAGCGTGTTAAGGTGACCTTGTCCCCATCCCTTGTCCCTGCTCCAGTCTAGAGTCGAGCTCTGTCCCTTGCTGGGCCCGGCCACCACCATCCTCCTCCCCATTCCCACCCCAGTCCCTACGGTTGTCCCCTGTCTCATTAACCCCATGCCACAGGTGACTGATGGCGATGGGGAAGGCGTGTTGTCCATGGCCACGCTGCGGCAGAGGTTCCCCAACCTCCAGGAGCTGGTGGGACATTCGCTCTACGTCTCCGTCACTGTCCTCACCGAGTCAGGTGTGCAGGGCGAGCACAGGGGACCTGGGGTACAGGGACAGCAGGGACGTGTGAGGTCATGGGTCTGGCTCTGTCGTGGTCTTCAAGAGGTTGGGTAGGTGAGGGGACACTTGGGGATAGCAGTGACGTGGGCTGGGGACACATGGGGCTGGAGACAAGCAAAGGATAGAGAGATACAGGGTTGGGGCCAGCAAGGATGAGGAGAGGTGTGGTTGGGGACAACGAGAATGGGGACATCTGAGGCCATTCAAGGTCAGATGGAGAAGTTCCTGAGGGACGCTGGAACACTGGTGTGGGGTGACACAGCCGTTCTGTGGTCACAACAGGCAGTGACATGGTGGAGGCCCAGCGCAGCGGCATCCGCATCGTGACATCCCCGTACACCATCCACTTCACCCGCACCCCCAGGTTCTTCAAGCCAGGGATGCCCTTCGACCTGACGGTAACAACACCTGGACAGTGGTGGGGACAGCGGTGGCATTGGTCAAGGAGCCCCATGGCACCAGGGTCCCCAGCATTGGGGTGGGACAAGCCTGGGGGTTTCTGAATGAGGGAGACTTGGGGACCAGGATCTGTCCCCGTGTCAAGTGGTGCCACCTGGAGAGGGCCTGGGGACTGTGGTCTGTCCCTGTGTCACCAAGATGGCACCAGGTAACATGTCCCTCCCCCATGTAATGTCCTCACATCCCCTGCAGGTCTACGTCACTAACCCTGATGAGTCCCCGGCTCCACGTGTCACTGTCAAGGCTGATGGCTTCCAGGGTCTCGTCTCCACCCAACGTGATGGTACAGCCAAGCTGGTCCTCAACATGCCGGCCAACAAGGACACTGTCCCCATCACCGTGAGTGGGGATGGGTTCCATGGTGGCCTTGGAATTGGGGTGGCCAAGGTGGTTGGGGACAGGGGTGGCTGAAGTGACCTGAGAATTGGGGTTGCTGAGGCAACCAAGGTGACTGAGATGCCCAGGGTGACCAAGGGTCATGACCAGCATGGTCACCGTTTACCAAGGGCCAGGATGACAGGGATGGTCCAGACATCCATGGTGGCCAAGGGTCAGGGCCACTCTGGTCACAGTTGACCGAGGAACAGGATGGCCAGGAGACCAGATAACTGTGGTGGTCAAGATGTCCAGAGTGACCAAGGACCAGGGCTATCCTTGTCACCATCGACCAAGGAGCAACGTGCCTGATGTCCATGGAAGCCAAGAAAATCAGCTTGACCAAGACATCCAGGGTGATCAAGGGCCAGGATGGCCACCAGTGTCAGGGGCACTGCAGTGGCCAAGTTGTCCATAGTGACAGGGCCACAGTTCACCAGTGACCGAGAACTGGGATGGCCAAGATTGGGTAGACTGGGGCCTTGAGGTGGCCCATGATGGCCCTTGAGGTGGCCCATGATGAGACTTGTGTGTCTCATGACGGAGAAGTGTCAAGATGTGCCAAGAAGTTCAGAGCAGCCAAGGGCCAGAAGGGCCAAAGTCGGGAGGGACCACAGTGGTCAAGTTGACTGGAGTGGCCAAGATATCCAGATATGATCAGGTTGACCAAGGACAAGGGGTCACTGAGACCAGGACGATCATGGTGACCCCTGCCCAAGTCCACGCCTGTCCCTGTCGACCAAGTGCCACCATGTTCCTGTGACACAGGTGAGGACAACCCAGCCAGGGCTTCCCGCGGAGCGCCAGGCCTCGCGACAGATGACGGCTGAAGCCTACCGAAGCCAAAAATCTTCCGGCAACTTCCTCCACCTGGATGTGGGGACCACCGAGCTGCAACCCGGTGATAACCTCGCCGTGAACTTCCACCTCAAGACCAACAACAACGCCGTCCGGGACTCCGTTCGCCACTTCACCTACCTGGTGTGCACACTTGGCTTCTACCAACCAAGTGTTCCTCATCTTGAGGACCTCCATGGCCAGGTGCCCACCAGCCCTGCTTTCACTTGCCCACCACAGGTCATGAGCAAGGGACGCATTGTCCAAGTGGGACGACAGCGACACGAGCCTGGCCAGAATCTGGTCATCATGTCCCTGCCAATAACCACCGAGCTCATCCCTTCCTTCCGCATTGTGGCCTTCTACCATGTGATGCCCAATGAGATCGTTGCTGACTCCATCTGGGTTGATGTCAAGGACACTTGCATGGGCTCCGTGAGTGTGTACCCCATTGTCCTAGGGATCGAGCGGGCCCTCAAGATGGCCCATGATGGCCCTCGACGTGTCCCATGATGGCCTGTGATGGCCCTTGAGGTGGCCTGTGATGGTCCTCGAGGTGGCCTGTGATGGCCCTTGAGGTGGCCTGTGATGGCCCTCGACGTGTCCCATGATGGCCCTTGAGGTGGCTTATGATGGGATTTAGGTGGCCCATGATGGGGACTGGATGTCACTTGGGTTTGGATAGTTTATGAGGGCTTGGGCATCTCGCAGGGGACCTTGAGTGGCTCTTGAGGGCTTGAGTGGTCCTTGAGGGGCTTGAATGTCACTTGGGTGGGTTGGGTAGTCCATGAAGGGCTTGGGCATCTCATGGGGGGCTTGAGCAGCCTATGATGAGGACTGGATGCCCCTTGGGTTTGGATAGTCCATGGGGGGCTTGGGCACCTCCCAGGGAACCCTGAGTTGCCCAGGTGACCCACTGATGGTCCAGATGTTCCATGGTGGAGAACACAGCTGTCAGCTCCCCCTGGGGGACTCCAACACTCTGTGATGTTGGGGTATCCCCACGGCGCAGCTCCTGGGGGTGTGGTCAAAGGTTTTGGAGGGTTTCCATGTCCATGACGCCCCACCCCACGTCCATGATGCTCCATCCCTTGTCCATGGCAGCTGGTGGTGAAGGGAGCGACGGAGGCCGACAACCGGGTCCACGAGCCAGGGACACCCATGAGGCTGCGCATCGAGGGCGACCACAATGCCTACGTGGGTTTGGTGGCCGTGGACAAGGGCGTCTTTGTCCTCAGCAAGAAGAACAAGATCACCCAGTCCAAGGTGGGTGCCTAAGTCCCTGTCCCAGCTGTCCCTGGGTGGTGGCAGTGGTGGTCACACGGTCCCCTGTTGGTTGAAGGTTTGGGACACGGTGGAGAAGGGTGACATCGGCTGCACCCCAGGCAGTGGGAGGGACAACGTGGGTGTCTTCGCTGATGCTGGCCTCAGCCTGGTGACCAACGTGGACATCTCCACACCCCAGCGATCTGGTAGGGGACATGCAGGAGATGGGACAACTTGGGGTGGCACCTTGGGGATGGGGTAGGTGACACCTCAGGGATGGGACATTTCAAAGATAAGGTAGGTGACTCCTTAGAGATAAGAATGGAACATTTCAAGGGCGGGCAGGTGGCACCTTAGGGGTGGGGCAGGTGGCACCTTAGGGGTGGGGCAGGTGACACCTCAGGGATGGGGCATTTCAAGGATGGGGTGGGTGACACCTTGGGAATGGGGAATGTGTCCCCTGAGCTTTGGGATGTGACAACTGATGCCAAGGAGAGGTGACACCTGGGTTTGGGACTGTGACACTGTGGAGTCCTGACATGTCTACTCTCTGTCCCCAGAGGTCCAGTGTCCCCAGCCCGCACAACGCAAGCGCCGCTCCCTGCTGCTTGCCAAGGACAAAAGCACCAAGGGTAGGTGGCACTGGGGGTGTCCCATGTCCCCAGGAACACTGGATTGTCCTGTGATCCTGGGCACACCAGATTGTGCCATGTTTCTGAAGATGCCAAAGTGTCCCAGGTCCCTGAGGGACACCAGAGATTCCCATGTTCCAATCAATACCAGTGTCCCACGTCCCCTGAGGGACATCAAAGTGTCCAATGTCCCTGGTGATACCACAGCATCCCATAACACAAAGGCCACCAGAGTGTCTCATGGTCCTCAAGGCCCTCAGGGGCTTCGGGACCGGGTGACAATTGGGTGCCTTGGTGGTGGCAGCGGCCAGCTACACGGACAAGTCACTGCGCAAGTGTTGTGAGGACGGCATGAAGGACAACCCCATGGGCTACAGCTGCGAGCAGAGGACCAGCTACATCCAGGATGGAGAAGCTTGCATCCGGGCCTTCCTTGACTGCTGTGTCTACATCAAGGGCATCCGAGACAAGAAGCAGCGCGAGCTCCACCTCGAGCTGGCTCGAAGCAAGTGCTGGGTCATGGTGGGGTCATGGGGGGTTGGGCATGGTTGGGTGAAGTTTGAGTGAAGGTCAGGTGAACCTCAGGAGCTGCTTGCACTGTCCTTGGGTGAAGCTTGGGTGAAGCTTAGATGAACCTTGCGTGTTGCTTGCATAATGTTTGGGTGAAGCTTGGGTGAAGGGCAGGTGAACTTTGGGTGTTGCTTGAGCAATGCTTGGACAAAGGTCAGGGGACCCTCAGGAGCTGCTTCGGTGAAGGTCAGGTGAACCTTGGTCATTGCTTGGGTGAAGGTCAGGTGAAGCTTGGACAAAGGTCAGGTCAACCTTGGATATTGTTTGGGTGTTGCTTGGGTGAAGGTCAGGTGAACTTCAGGTGTTGCTTGCATGAAGCTCAGATGAAGCTTGAGCGAGCGTTTGGTGACACTTGGCCAAACCAAGGGTGGTGCTCAGATGATGTTGGGTCCATCCAGGGGTTGGGACCCTGAGGTCACAGTCGAGAGTGATGGTGCCCTCCCCCCCCAGGTGAGGTGGACGATGGCTTCCTGGCTGATGAGGACATAACCTCACGAAGCCTCTTCCCGGAGAGTTGGATGTGGCAGGTGGAGCAACTGACAGAGAAGCCCAATGAGCTGGGGTGAGCCTTGTGCCCTTGTCCCACGCCCCCTCCACCCCATCCCTCAACCTGGAGATCATCACTTCCTGGCCAGCTCTGGACACTGCCTTGACCAGTGTCCAGGCTGGAGACTGGTTATGACACCTCCAAGTCCAGACAAGGACACCTTTGACCTCCTGGTGGTACCTGGGGACAAATTATGCCACCTTGGTCCAGCTCAGGGGCCACCTACAACCTTCTGGTCTGGCCTGGGGACCAACCAGGACACCTTGGACCTCAACTTGGTGCCTGGTTGCAGCTCCCTGGCCTGGCTTGAGGCCATTTATGACCCCTTTGGTTGCTCCCATCCTTTCCAGCATCTCCACGAAGACCCTACCAGTGTACCTGAAGGACTCCATCACCACGTGGGAGGTCCTGGCTGTCAGCCTCTCGCAGACCAAGGGTAAGTGGTGGAGTAGGAAGGTGTCCATGAGAATCAAATGAATTCCACAAGCCTTGAGGGTGGTTCCTGGGGCTTGAAGGGTCCCCCAAAGGCTGGTGAGCTTCCTTGGGTTTTGAAGGTTCTCCAAAAGCTTAGAGGGGTGGCCCAAGTGCTGGGGAGACCCATCAAAGCTTGGTGACAATCCTTGGGACCTGAGGGACTCCCTGAGCCTCAGGAGACCTCCATGGGACTTGAGGGACCTCCTGAGCTTCAGGAGGACTCCATGGAACCTAAGTGTTTCCTGAAGTCCCAGGAGGTCTCCACAGGATTTGAAGGGTCCCCCTGAGCCTTGGGATGACTTCATGGGACTTGAGGGACCCCCTGAGCCTGCAGAGGACCCCATGGGACTTGAAGGTTCCCCGAAGCCTCAGGAGGCCACAATGGGATTTAAGGGGACCCCCTGAGCCTTGGGAAGCCTCCATGGGACTTAAGGAACCCCTTAAGCCCTTGAAGGACTCCACAGGGCTTGAGGAGCCCGTCAAGCCCATCTGCTTGAACCCCATGTCCTTGCCACACACACCCCCCCCTCTCCCCCCCGCAGGGCTGTGTGTGGCCGACCCCTACGAGATCACGGTGATGAAGGACTTCTTCATTGACCTTCGCCTGCCCTACTCCGTGGTGAGGAATGAGCAGGTGGAGATCAGGGCCATCCTCTACAACTACCGGACCCATGAAATCACGGTTGGTTGGGGACCCAACGTATGGTCTTCTCAGGGTGGGGAGTTGTTTCTGTGGCCACTCTGAGCTCCATGGGTCACATCTCCATCCTGCAGGTGAGGGTGGAGCTGATGCACAACCCGGCCCTGTGCAGCGCCTCCACCTCCAAGGCGCGTTACCAGCAGATCCTCAAGCTGAAGCCCCAGTCATCGTGGGCCGTGCCCTTCGTCATTGTCCCCTTGCACCTGGGGCTCCATGACATTGAGGTGAAGGCGGCCGTGCGGGGCAGCTTTGTGGCTGACGGTGTCAAGAAGAAGCTCAAAGTTGTGGTGAGTGGCTCGTGACATCTCCACTGCGTGGTACACTTGGGGACACGAGGCTGGTGGGAGCTGTTGATGCTCTTGAGGGCAAAGAGGTCCTGCAGAGGGGTCTGGAGAAGCTGGAGAAGTGGGCAACCACCAACCACATGATGAAGAGGTCCAGAAGGACCTGGAGAAGTTGGAGAGGTGGGAAGCCACCAGCCATCTGAAGAAGAGGTCCAGAAGGACCTGGAGATGTTGGAGAGGTGGGCAACCACAAACCACATGAAGTTCAACAAGGGCAAGGGCCAAGTTTTGGACCTGGGACACGACAACCCTGGATGTCCACACAGCCTGGAGATCTGGAGAGGCTGGAGAGCAGCTCAGTGGAAAGGGATTGCGGGGTTATGGTTGGTGACGAGTTGACCATGAGCCAACAGTACGGTAGCCAAGAGGACCACCGTGTCCTGGGGTGCATCCAGCATGGCATCGCCAGCCAGGAAAGGGAGGGAACTGTCCCATCCTGCTCTGCACTGGTGAGGTCCAACCTCAAGCAGTTTTGGGCGCTGCAGGATAAGAAGGTTCTAGAGCTACTGGAGAGCGTCCGGAGGAGGCCACAAAGCTGATGAATGTTCTGAAGAGGAAGCATTTGAGGAGCAGTGGAAGTCACTTGGTCTGTTCTGCCTGGAGAAGAGGACACTGAGAGGGGATCTCATCATGGTGTCCAGCTTCCCTACAAGGGAAGGAGGAGGAGGACGCGAGGGAATGGCAGGAAGATGCCAGGGGAGGGTTAGGTTGGACATCAGGAAAAGGTTCTTCACCCAGAGGGTGAGGGAGCCCTGGAACAGTTCCTCAGGGCAGCAGTCACAGCGCCAAGCGGACAATATTCCAGAAGAATTTGGCCAACCCCCTCAGGCACACCAGGTGAACGTTGGGGTTGTCCTGTGGGACAGGAGTTGGGCTTGATGGTTTTTCTGGGTCCCTTCTAACTCAGGTCATTCTATGATCCTTCCACCCCTGAGACGTCCTTGGCACGGAACCCCCGTGACACCTCTGTCTCCACTTTCATCCTGGTGTTGGTACCCAGGGATGAAGGATCCTCCCACCAGGATGCTCAAGCGTGGTCTCCTGGGGCTCTTCCAGTTTGTCCCATGAGCTGGGGGTGCTGGTTCACACCGGGAAACCTTTCCTGGACAACCCAGAGAGGTTGGGAAGGGGGACCCAAAGCCAGCCCAACCTTTAGCTTTGGTCTTTTGTCTCTGCAGCCCGAAGGGATGAGGTTGGAGAAGACGGTGAAGATCGTTGAGCTGGACCCGAAGACGAAGGGAGTCAGTGAGTGGCCTTGGCTGGTCTTGGGGATGTCTCAGCCCCACAGGGACGTCCCACTGAGGGACGGATCCAGGGCACCTGAGGGGACAAGGGAAGTCCCGCTGTGGGTCTGGAACATCTTTGGGGATGAAGGACGTGCAACCAAGGATAGGACCAGGGCATTTTGGGGGACAAGGGACATATCGCTATGGAGTTGGGGCATCTTAAGGGAGGAGGGACATCCTGCTATGGCTCTGGAACATCTTGATGGACAATTGACCTCCTGCTGCAGATGTGGAGCAGGGCTGGGTCACCTTGTGGGGGGTAGGTCACAAAGGATTTGGGTTCACCCATCTCCATCCTGGTCTTGCTGCCTCACAGATGGTGTTCAAGAAGAGAAGGTGAGGGCAGCAAACCTCTCAGACATCGTCCCCAACACTGAGTCGGAGACCAGAGTCAGCATCCAAGGTGAGAGCGGGGGGGGCGGGGGTGGTGGTGGTGGTGGTAAGCTGTGAGAAGATGGGACAACACAGTCTTGATGTCTCCCCTTCTTTTGGTCCAGGCAACCCTGTGTCCATCATGGTAGAGAAAGCCATCGACGGGAACAAGCTGAAGCACCTCATTGTGACACCATCAGGCTGTGGGGAGCAGAACATGATTGGGTTGACGCCCACTGTCATTGCCACCCACTACCTGGACAGCACGTTGCAGTGGGAGACCTTCGGGGTTGACCGGCGCGCTCAGACCATCGAATTGATCACAAAGGGTAGGAGCATCTCCTGAAAGGTGGGAGCAGCACCTGGCTTCCTCTCCTGGGGTACAAAATGGCACCGTGACCCAAGGTGCTGAAGAAACCTTTGAAGAAGGCCTGGATGGAATGGTACCAGTCTGGGGGTTTCTAGAGCTACTGGTTTGCACTAGAATGTGCTCTGGATGAGTTGGTGTCTTGAAGCTACCTCAGTCTTCATCTTTGAAGAAGACATGGGTGGGATGCTACCAGTTTGGATATTCTAGAACTACTGGTTTGCACTGGAATGTGCTCCAGAGACAGCTGGTGGCTTGAAGCTACCTCAGTTTGGCTGGGTGGTCCTTGTGTTGGCCAACAACTGGAGGTCATTGGTGGCTTGAAGCCACCCTTGGGTGCTCCTTGTGTTGGTCAACCCCCACCTCCTCACCAGGTTACAACCAACAACTTGCTTTCCGGAAAAATGACGGCTCCTATGCTGCCTTCAAGGACCGCCCATCAAGCACCTGGTGAGGGTCGCGTTGCCACCACCAAGCAGGTCTGGGTGGGAGGTTTGGATGTGATGCTAAGGTCCTCCTGTCCCTAGGTTGACGGCCTACGTGGCAAAAGTCTTTGCCATGGCCATCAAGTTGGTCCACATTGACTCTGAGGTGCTTTGTGGTGCCGTGAAATGGCTCATCCTGGAGAAGCAGAAGCCAGATGGGATCTTCCAAGAAGATGCTCCTGTCATCCACAGGGAGATGGTGGTATGGGGGCATTCAAATCCTGTCCCTGCTGGTGGCCAAAGCCCTGTGGGCTTGAGGATGGGATTTGGAAGGAGCCGTGGGGGAAGGACTGTGTTGGGTGACAGGGATGAGTGTTGGGCAGCCGAAGCTTCTATGAAAACCATGATTCCCAAGGGTTTCTCCCTCCGTTTTGTCCCTCAGGGAGGCTACGAGGGTGCTGAGCCCGAGGTGTCGCTGACCGCCTTTGTCCTCGTCGCTCTGCAGGAAGCCCGAGAGATCTGCAAGAACCACATCAACGTGAGTGGCCCAGTCCTCAACCCCACATGGGGAGAGGGGGGACAACTGGAATCTGTCGTGTGTAGGACCGTGCTTCAAGACGAGGCACCCAACCCTTACGGAAGCCACCTGAGAATCCAAACTGACCTTCCTTTCTGTCCAGATTTTGGACGGAAGCATCAATAAAGCTGCCGAGTACCTTGCCCGGAGGTACCAGTCACTGGCCCGACCCTACACGGTGGCCCTGGCCTCCTACGCCTTGGCCTTGACTGGAAAACTCAAAAGCGAGAAAGTTCTCATGAAGTTTTCCAAAGGTGACGTCCCACCAGGGTGTACAAAACTGGGGAGAGGGGTGGTGGGGAGAGGTAAATATGGGTTATGTGGTGGTGGAGAGATCATCTCTAGAAGGTGCTGAGGGATCAATGTCGCCCCAGCCGGCAGCAGCTGGGAGGAACGCAACGCTCGTACCTACAACATTGAGGGGACGTCCTACGCTTTGTTGGCCTTGCTGCAAATGGAGAAGCCGGAGCTGACTGGGCCGGTGGCCCGCTGGCTGGCCCAGCAGAACTACTTTGGTGGTGGCTACGGATCCACTCAGGTGGGCTACGGACCCTTTTGGCACCCATGGGTGCTGCCCTGGCACCCTCTGCCATGGGGAAGTGGGACAGGAAGATGGGGGTTGAGGGCTTTGTTGGTGTTTGAGGAGACACGGCACGGCTCTTGGGGGTCACCACCAAGGTGCATCCCTGAGGAACACCTATGGGATCTCAAGAGCTTTGGAAAACCCACAAGGCCTGTCCCTGGGGGACATCCTAGTCCCTAGAGACACCTCCAGACCCTGGGGACAACCAGGGTCACCACCTGTCCATGGGGGACACCCTAGAGACATCTCCAGACCACGGGACTCCCAACAACACCGTCAGACCGTGGGTGACCAGGGTGACCCTCATGGATAGGAGGTGACCCTCATGGACACCCTAGTCCCTAGGGATATGTCCAGACCCAGACACCTCCTGTCTATGGGGGAACCCCCAAGGACACCTCCAGACCATGGGTGACCAGGCTGTCCTTCATGGACAGGAGGTGCCCCCTGGTGGACACGTCCAGATCCTGGGGACCCCCAGGGTCACCTCCTGCCCTTGGAGGACACCTCTGCTCTATAGGACCCCCAAAGACTCTATTCCAAGTGACACCAGGTGGTGCCAGGACTTGAGGTCACCCTGGGCTCAGGGCCACCAAGGGGACTTTGGGTATACCCCAGACAGTGTCCACCGGCCCTGGTGACACCGGTGTCCCTGCAGGCCACCATCATGGTATTCCAAGCGTTGGCCCAGTACCAGGTGGCAACTCCGCAGTTCGTTGACCTCAAACTCGACGTGTCGGTGCTGCTGCCGCGCCGAGCCAATGCCATCACCTACCGCATCGAGAACCGCAACGCCCTGGTGGCACGCTCCGCCGAGGTACCCCCACCCTGGCCATCGTGGTCATTGTCATCGGCAGGACCTTGGGGATGCAGCTCTGGTGTTGCCATCCATGGGATGTCCCTGTCCCATCTGTGTCTCTTCATGTCCCACGACAATCTTGGCCCCTCACTATGGTTTCAGTTGTCCCTGTCCCTTCCATGGTCCCTCTGTGTCCTTCTAAGGCTTGGGATGTCCCTGCTGTGTCCATCACGTCCCAGGCTGAGCTTCTCCCCTCCCTTGCTGTCACTGGAATGTCCTTGTCCCCTTCACATCCCGGTGTCCTCTGATTTCTGTGTCCTCCAGCGTCCCCATTCCCCTTGTGTCCTACAACACTGCTGTCCCCTCCAAGTCTTGGGTTGTCCTTGTCCCTTGTACACCCTTTCCATGACCCTCTGTGACTCCATGGCCCAGGATGTCCCACCCCGGGGACGTCCTTGTCCCTCCCCAACCTCCTCTGTCCCCGCAGACCAAGTTGAATGAGGACTTCACGGTGAAAGCTGAGGGCACGGGCAAGGGGACGATGACAGTGGTGACTGTCTACAACGCCAAGGTCCCTGAAAAGGAGAACAAGTGTGACAACTTTGACCTGCGGGTGCAGGTGGAGGACGTGAAGACGGGTGAGCCCCTCACATGACCTCCCCCTGTCCTCACTGTGTCACCCCGTGTCCCTCCCTGTGTTCTCTACGGGTACCCTGCGTGGCACCTCATGTCCCCTTTGATGTCCCTCATGTCCTCTCGTTGTCCTCATGTGTCCTCGCAGGCAAGGAACAGGAAGGTGTCATCCGCTCAGTCAAGATCACCATTTGCACCAGGTAGGACAGGGTGGGGACACTGGGGACATTGGGGACATTGGAGATGGAGAGGGGAACAGAGATAAGGATGTCAAGGAGAAGGATGGAGACACTGGGTTCAAACAGAGCTCGGCTCCACCTTGTCCCCTAAGGATCCTTGGGAACAGGGATACAAAGCGTGGGGACACTGGGGACAATTGAGCAGCTGGGGACAGGTGGATGGTCTCAACTCTGTCCCCACAGGTACCTGGACAACATTGATGCCACCATGTCCATCCTCGATGTCTCCATGCTCACGGGCTTCTCCCCCGACCTTGAGGACCTGAAGAGGGTGAGTGCAGGGACATGGGGGACACAGGATCTTGTGTCTTTGTACCACTGTGTCCCACGATGTCCCTGTGTCCCCATCTCCCCATGTGTACCTTTGTGTCCCCATGTGCCTCTGCATCCCATGCCTTTCCCTCCATGGCCGAGTGTCCCCTGGTGTCACTGTGTTCCCATGTCCCACTGTGTCCCCATGTCCTGCTGTGTCCCCACATCCCTGCAAGTCCCCTGCATCCTTCCATGGCTACGTGTCCCTGTGTGTCCCTGTGTCCTGATGTGGTTGTGTGTCCCCACGTGTCTCTGCACGTCCTGCATGCCCGGTGTCACCATGTCCCTGTCACCAGCTCACAGATGGGGTGGACAGGTACATCTCCAAGTATGAGCTCGATCTGCCACAGTCAGAGCGCAGCAACCTCGTCATCTACCTTGACAAGGTGGGGACACGGGACGTGAAGATGGGGACAGGGTGGAACAAGTTGGGACAGGATGGGGACATGATAGGACAAGGACAAGATCAGACAGGGTTGGAGACACAATAGGACAGTCATGGGGACAGGGACAAGATGGAACAGGGATGAGGACAAGGATGGGCACAGGATGGAGTTGGGGACACGGGTGGGAACGGGGATGGGACAGGGATGGGGTGGTGACACAAGTGGGGTTGTGAACATGGGATGAAATTGGGGACACGACAAGGGTCTCAGATGTGGGCGTGAGGACAGGTTATAGATGGGGGGGTGGCTGAGTGCCATCTCCATGTCTCCATGTCCCCGTGTCCCCGTGTCCCTATCCCCAGATCTCGCACAAAGCCGAGGAGTGCTTTGCCTTCAAGGCCCACCAGCGATTCCAGGTGGGCTTGATCCAACCCGCGGCCGTCTCCGTCTACAGCTACTACAAGATCGGTGCGCCCGCGTCCCCTTGTGTCACCTTTGGGTCCCCTCCACCCACGCTCTCCTCCATACCCCCTGTGTTCCCCGAAGTCCCCTCTCTGTCCCCTCCTTTCCCCATGTCCCACCACGTCCCTGCTGATCTTCTCCCCCTGCCTGTGTCCCCACACTCCCTCCTTGTCCCTCTGTGTCCCCTGCTGTCCCTCTCCCTCCACACGTCACCACTCTGTCCCCATGTTCCCATTTGGTCCTTTCTGCTCATGCGCCCCCTCATCTCGTGTCCACACGTCCCTGCAGACGACCGCTGCACCCGGTTCTACCATCCGGACAAGGAAGGTGGGAAACTGTCCAAGATCTGCTACGGGGACGTGTGCCGCTGCGCCGAAGGTGACACGGGGACATGGGGACAGACTGCGCCAACACCCCTACCGTGATGGGACACATGATAGATGTGATGGGACCATGCCATGATAGCACAAGTCATTGACGGGATGGGATGTGTTATGTCTGTGATGGGACCACGTCCCTCGTGATGGGACGTGTCATGGCTGTGATGGGACCGTGTCCCCACCTTGATGGGACACCTCATTGACGTGATGGGATGTGTCCCTGCCACTATAGACCTTGTCATGGCCGTGTCCCCTTGTCCTCGCAGAGAACTGCTTCATGCGGCAGAAGCAGGACGTCCCGCTGACCGTCAACCAACGCATCGAGCGCGCCTGCGAGCCGGGAGTTGACTACGGTGGGGCCGGGGGGGGTGGGGTCACGGGGGGGGGTTGGGGCTCATAGAGGGGACACGAAGGACGTGGTTGGGGACATGAAGGGCCACAGAAGGGGTATGGAGAGACAGGAGACAGACATGGAGGGACAAGAGGGACTGGTGGGGGTGTGGAGGGACAGGGGGAGGAGACAGAGAGGTCCCCACGTGCTGAGGGTTCACCCTGGAGCAGGGGTGCTGTGACAGGGTGGGGGTGACGCGGTGATATCCCCTCTCCCCAGTGTACAAGGTGAAGCTGGTGGCTACAGAGCAAACACCGTCACATGACAACTACATCATGACCATCCTCTCCGTCATCAAGATGGGTATGAGCACTCCAGGGGGTGGGGGACAAGGCCACCCCGAGGGAGGCGGTGGGGTCACCTAGGCCTGGGGACAGCCAGGAGCAGGGACATACAGGTGGGCTGGTGTCAGTAGGGTGGGCTGGGGACATCCAAGTGGGTTGGTGTCACCCAAGAGTGCTGGGGACACCTGTTGGGAAAGGACACCAGGGGGGCTGGTATCACTCAAGGGTGCTGGGGACACCCATGAAGGTTGGTGTCACCCAGGGTGCTGAGGAAGGTCTGAGGGGGCTGGTGGCACCCATGGCTGATGACACCAGTGAAGTGGTGATGACAGCAGGGTCCCTGGGGATCAAGAGTCCCTGTTGGGGGACACTTCAGAATGGGTGTCCCTGTTGAGTTGTGGTGGAGGTGACGCATCACCTGCGTGTCCCCTCCTGGGACAGGCACCGACGAGGACCCGGCAGGAAGCAACCGGACCTTCGTGAGCCACCGGCAGTGCCAGGATGCTCTGAGGCTCCAGATTGGCCAGGACTACCTGCTCTGGGGGCTGGGCACCGACCTATGGGTCACCGGCAGACGGTAGGGCCATGGGGACACGTGTGGGGCCACAGCTGGCACCACATCTGCAGGGACATGGGAACGCAGGGACATGCGATACGGGACAGTGGGGACAGATGGGACAGGGGGGCACGTGGGCACGGGGACGCTGACACCCAAGGGTGCATCATCTTCGCGATGGAGGTTCTCCGGGGTTGTGTGACCCGTCGCCCACCCCTGGCCGTGTCCCACCCTCCCCTGACCCCGCGTCTCCGCTGTCCCCTCGCTGTCCCCAGCTTCTCCTACTTCATCGGCAAGAACACGTGGCTGGAGGCCTGGCCCTCGGAGGAGGCCTGCCAAGAACCGGAGCTGCAGCCCCTCTGCCAGGACTTTGTGGAGTTCGCCGAAGCCATGACCATGTTCGGGTGCCCGTCCTGAGCGTGTGGCCACCACCCCTGGTGGCCCCCAGCCCTGGTGGCCCCCACCCTGCTCCCCCTTGTTGCCTTGATATTTTTTTTTTTGGAGTCTAAAAGGTCCTTCCCGACAGCCCCGCTCTGGATCTTCACGTGGGGGGCGGGGGATGTGGGGACGCTGTGGAGGACATCGGGTTACGGGGACACCGGAGAGGACAACAGGGGCAGACACCTTCACGGGGGTTGTGGAGACTTTGTAGGGGGCAGAAGCGAGGTGGGAGGTCCACAGGGATCGTGAGGGACATCGTGAGGGACACCACGAGGAATGGGGGGATGGCAGAACCGTGAGGATCCTGTAAGGGACGGTGGCACCTTGGGGACCCAGTAAGGTGGTTGTGAGGACATAGAGGACAACGTGGTCATGGAGATCCCATAGAGGACAACTGGGCTGTGGAGGCTTCACAGATGTCATGGAGACCTCACAGGGTCCGGGAGGCATCACAGGGGGCACGAGGACTCCATGGGTGGTGACAGGGCTGGAGAAGCCTCTATGGGACGATGGGGGCTCCGTGTGTGCTGCTACACCCCTCTGCGTGTGCAATCCACGCTGCATGGTGCTGCATGCCCGTGGTGCAACAACCCACGCTACAGGCGCCGCATGCCCGTGGTGCAACAACCCACAGCGCGCGGTGCTGCACACCCTCAGTGCTCAACTCTGCACACCTCTTGGTGCAACAACCCACGCTGCAAGGTGCTGCGTGCCCTTAGCGCCTGGTCCTGCACTCCTGTGGTGCGTGGTGCTGCATGGCATGTGGTGCATGGTGTTGCACACCCAAGTTGCACAACCCACCGTGCACGGTGCTGCATGGCGCTAAGTGCCTGGTGCTGCGTGCTCTCGGAGCACGGTGCTGCATGGCCACGGTGCACAACCTGTACTGCACAGCTCCGCACACTCTTAGTGCATGGTGTTGCATGCTCGTGGTGTGCACAACCGTCCCTGCACGGTGCTGCATGGCCTTTAGTGCATGGTGTTGCATGCTCATGGTGTGCACAGCCGTCCCTGCACGGCGCTGCATGGCCCGCAGCACGGGGCGCAGTGTGACACGTGGCACCACACAGTGTCACCCGTTGCTTGCTGCGGGGTGCTGGGTGGCATTTGGTGCTGGGTGCTGCAGCCCAGCGCCCGCTTGCAGCTCTCTGGGTGCCGCAGCCGGTGGTTTCCTGCCTTCCCAGCAAGGCCTCGCACAGCCGGCGCTTTCCGGTGCCTTATCTGGTGGCCACAGCCCTGCGCGCGGCTGTGCACACGTGGGGGGGTGCACACGTGGGGGGGTGCACACACATGGGGGGGTGCACACGTGGGGGGTGCACACGTGGGGGGGTGCACACGTGGGGGGGTGCACATGTGGGGGTGCACACGTGGGGGGGTGCACACGTGGGGGGTGCACACATGGAGGGGTGCACACGTGGGGGTGCACACGTGGGGGGTGCACACACGTGGGGGTGCACACGTGGGGGGGTGCACACGTGGGGGTGCACACGTGGGGGGTGCCCACACGTGGGGGGTGCACACGTGGGGGTGCACACGTGGGGGGGTGCACACATGGGGGGGTGCACACGTGGGGGTGCACACGTGGGGGGGTGCACACGTGGGGGGGTGCACACGTGGGGGTGCACACGTGGGGGGTGCACACACGTGGGGGGTGCACACGTGGGGGGTGCACACGTGGGGGTGCACACACGTGGGGGTGCACACACGTGGGGGTGCACACGTGGGGGGTGCCCACACGTGGGGGGTGCACACGTGGGGGTGCACACGTGGGGGGTGCACACGTGGGGGGGTGCACACGTGGGGGTGCACACGTGGGGGGTGCACACGTGGGGGGGTGCACACACGTGGGGGGTGCACACGTGGGGGTGCACACATGGAGGGGTGCACACGTGGGGGGGTGCACACACGTGGGGGTGCACACGTGGGGGTGCACGCACCCAGGTGCCTGCAGATGCGTGGGGGTGCACAAACCTGTAGCAGGACAGTACAAGCGTGCGTGTGCATGACCACGCGTGTGCGTGTGTGTGCACGCACCAGGGTGTGTGTGGGGGTGCAAGCGTGTGATGCCACAAGCATCCGTGCCCACTGCAAGTGTGTCAGCACGTGTTTGGGCATCGGCACAAGCGTGTGCCTGGCGCAGGCACGTAGCACAAGCGTGTGTGCGCGCACGGTGCGAGTGTGCAATGGCACAAGTATCTGTGCATGTGCACAAGCGTGCGTGTGCACGACAGGAGCGTGTGCACGCACACGGCAGGATGTAGCACTAGCGTGTGCAAACACAGCAGGGTGTGCACGCATGGGGCAGGGTGTGCAATGGCACCAGTGAGTGTGCACAAGCTTGTGTGCGCGTGACACAAGCGTGTGCAGGCGTGTCTGCATGTGCACAGCATGAGCGTGCATGCCACGCGTGTGTGCATGCACAGTGCAGGCATGTAGCACAAGTGTTTGTGCAAGCACGTGTGTGCATGCATGGTGCAAGCGTGCGATGGCACGAATGTCTGTGCGTGTGCACACGCGAGTGCACGGCACGAGCCCATGTGCGTGTGACACGGGCGCACCGCTGTGACCACGTGCATCCCTGCTGCCTGCGTGTGGTCACACGCGTCTGCCTGCATGACGACAGCACGTGTGTTGCACACGCGTGTGACTGCCAGCAGGTGCCAGGGTGCAATCGGCTGAGCCCGTGTGTCCCCTCAGCCTTTTGGTGTCCCCGGAGCTGGGGACAAGGCGTGGGAGCCCGTGTGTGACAGAGGGCGCCACCCCACTCCAGTGTCACCCCCACCCCGCGTCACCCCACGGTGTCACCTCGTGTCCTGCCACTTCCCAGCACCTGCCTCGCCCTGGGGGACACGTGATGGCATGGAGTGTCTCCACGCTGTCCCCAGTTGTCCCCAAGCTGTTGTCCAGGCATCCCAAAACTGTCCCCAACCTGTCACCAAGTTGTCCCCAGCATCCCAGGGCCACCAGGAGACCCCTGGTGACCCTGGGGACACTGGTGGCACTTGGGACATTCCCAGTTGCTGGTGACACTTATAGGGTCACCGATGTCCCCAAACAAAGGGTGGTGGCATAACTGTCACCCCCATGGGGGAAGTGTAGGGGACACCATGGGGGTGTCACAGCGTTGGGGACATGGGGGACACACACAGACAGAGACCCCCCTGGGGACACCAAGGAGCTGACCATGGGGACACTGCAGTGGAGGGGACAAGGACCCTTTGGGACAGTGGTGGCACCAGGTAGGGGGGTGATGCCACGTCTCCCCGTCCTCCCCCTCCACCGTGTCCCCAAGGCGGGGGAGCCACCCCGGGGTGGTGACACCGATGGGTGACGTGGGCCCCATTTCCTCCGAGGCCATAAAGAGGGCGCAGGTCCCCAGCAGGGCAGGTGACACAGTGGGTGACAGGGCGGGTGACAGTGGGGGTGGCCCATGGGGGACGGTGTCTTTGCCCTGGCGGGGCCCTGGCCACCTCTGCCCCCCCCCAGGGCACCCATGGGTGCTGCCACCACCCCCGTCCCCGCGTGGCGGCGGCGAGGGGTGGTCTGGGGACGGTGGGTGCTGGGGACATTGGTGGCCCTGGCACTGGTGGCGGTGGCAGCACAGGGCTGGGTGCTGGCAGGGGTCAAGGGAGAGCTGCAAAGGGTGACGACACGGCTGCAGGTGAGAGGGGACGGGGGGACATGGGGGTTGACACATGGGGACACCGGGACACATAGGGGACATGGGGGACACGTCGGGGGACATGGGGGGACATGAGGGGACATGGGGATATGGAGACATGGAGGGGGGTGACACCTTATGGGGACGAGGGGTATGGGGGAACACATGGGGCACGTGGGGAGGTGACACATATGAGGGGACGTGGTGGGGTGAAACATGGGGGTCTGGGGACATGGGGACATGGGGGTGACACATGGGGGACATAGGGGATTTGAGGTCATGGCAGGATGCAGGGACACGGGGGACACAGGGACACGTGGGGGACATGGGGGACACAGGGACACATAGGGGACACGGGGGGCACGTCAGGACACATGGGGGACATGGAAGGTGACACATGAGGGAGGATGTGGGAGACACAGTGGGGATGGTGGACACGGGGACACAGGGATATGGGGGCACACAAGGACATGGGGACAAGGGGCACAGTGAGGATGGGGACAGCACGGGGACACTTCCTGTGTGCAGGACACGGCTGGAGGGACAGGCATGTGACAGTGGAGGGGGCCATGGTGGCGCACACGCGTGTGTCTCCGTGTCCCTTTCTGTGTCCCCACGTGTCTCCGTGTCACCTTACGTGTCCTTGTGTCCGTTTGTGTGTCCCCCCACCCCTATGTCCCCATGTCCCACCACGTCCCTGTGTTCCTGCGTGCCCTCATGTCCCGGTGCACCCCCACATCCCCTCGTGTCCCCTCGTGTCCCCTAACCCGTGTGGGTGCCCACAGGCCGGTGGGGACCGGGCGCTGCCGGAGAAGGTGCTGCAAGGTGGGTGCCAAAAGCGGGTCATGGGGTAGGGGGCGCCACCACCTTGGGGACCCGTGTGCCACCACCCTGGGGAGGAAGGTGCCACCACCATGAGAACCTAGGTGCCACCACCCTGAGGACTTGGGCGCCACCACCCTGGGGGCATGAGTGCCACCACCCTGGGAACCTGAATGCCATCACCCTGGGGACACGGATGCCACCACCTTTGGGACCTGGATGCCACCACCCTGGGGAACTGGGTGCCACCACTCTGGGGACATGGATGCCACCACCCTGGGGATGAAGGTGCCACCACCCTGGGGACCTGGGTGTCGCCACCCTGAAGATATGGATGCCACTACCCTGGGTAGGGGGGTGCCACCACCTTGGGGACATGGGTGCCATCACCTTGGGTATGGGGGTGCCACCATTCTGGGGACGTGGGGTGCCACCACCCTGGGGACATGGACGCCACCAGCCTGGGGACATGAGTGCCACCACCTTGGGGCCACCAGCCCCCACGCTGATGCCTGGGTTCCCCTTGCAGCCCCCCCCCCTACAGCGAAGCCAGCGGCTCATCTCATAGGTAAGGGGGGGGGAGGGGAAACTGGGGGGGAGGGAGGGGACACCTGGGTCCCCAAGTTGGTGGCAGGAGGTGGCCCTGACACTTGGTTCCTCCACGATGGGTGGAAAGAAGTGGGGAGGGAGCTGGAAATTTCCGACTGGGGGGGGGGGGGATCCAGGGTGCTGCTGGTTCCGCGGGGGCGGGGGGGAAATTCCAGTGGGGAGGGAACGAGGTACCCCCTAGATTGGGGGTGCTGGAGGGTTTGGGGGGGTCAGTGCCCCATATGTGCCCCCCCCCCATAGATTGGGGGTGCTGGAGGGTTTGGGGGGGTCAGTGCCCCATATGTGCCCCCCCCCATAGATTGGGGGTGCTGGAGGGTTTGGGGGGGTCAGTGCCCCATATGTGCCCCCCCCATAGATTGGGGGTGCTGGAGGGTTTGGGGGGGTTAGTGCCCCATATGTGCCCCCCCCATAGATTTGGGGTGCTGGAAGGTTTTGGGGGGGTCAGTGCCCCATATGTGCCCCCCCCCCCATAGATTGGGGGTGCTGGAGGGTTTTGGGGTGCTCATGACCCTGGGTGCCTGGGTCCCTTTGTAGATGTGGGGGGTGCTGGTGGGTTTCGGGTGCTCAGCACCCCCAAAAGCTTGGACCCCCCAGTAGATGTGGGGGTGCTGGTGGGTTTCGGGTGCTCAGCACCCCCAAAAGCTTGGACCCCCCAGTAGATGTGGGGGTGCTGGTGGGTTTTGGGTGCTCAGCACCCCCAAAACTTGGACCCCCCAGTAGATGTGGGGGGTGCTGGTGGGTTTTGGGGGCTCAGCACCCCCAAAAGCTTGGACCCCCCCCAGTAGATGTGGGGGTGCTGGTGGGGTTTGGGGGCTCAGCACCCCCAAAAGCTTGGACTCCCCAGTAGATGTGGGGGGTGCTGGTGGGGTTTGGGTGCTCAGCACCCCCAAAAGCTTGGACTCCCCAGTAGATGTGGGGGTGCTGGTGGGTTTTGGGGGCTCAGCACCCCCAAAAGCTTGGACCCCCCCCAGTAGATGTGGGGGTGCTGGTGGGTTTTGGGGGCTCAGCACCCCCAAAAGCTTGGACCCCCTCAGTAGATGTGGGGGTGCTGGTGGGGTTTGGGTGCTGGAAGGTTTTGGGGTGCTCATCACCCTGGGTTCCGGGGTCCTCCTGACTTCCCGTACCTCTTCCTCCGCAGCTGGCGCCGACGTCTCATCCCAAGCCAACGGGTCCCTCCGATGGGAACCCACCAGATCCTGGGCCTTCGTCCGCGGGTTGGGCTACCAAGGGGGCTCCCTCGTTTGCCACCAGCCCGGCCTCTACTTCGTCTACGCCAAGGTCCAACTGGGCGCCCGCGGGTGCCCGGGCCGCGCCGCCACCCTCCATGGCATCCACAAACGCACCCCGCGCTACCCTGGTGTCCTCGACCTCCTGGTCAACAAGGTCCTTTATTGTCCCCAAGCCCATGAGATGCCCTGGGCGCGACACAGCTTTCTGGGGGGGCTCGTGCGCCTCGAAACGGGCGACGAGGTCTTCACGCGGGTGCAGGCGCCCGAGCTGGTGCGGGCGGTGGACGGAACCCGCTCCTACTTTGGGATGTTCATGGTGTGATCGTTGGGGGGCCGGGGGTGGTGGGTTTGGAGGGCTGGTGGGACCTCGGTTGGCACCTCCAGCATCCCTGAGGTGCAGGGTGTGGATTCTCCAGTGGCTCCTATGGGGTTGTGCATGGCTTGTTGATGGCCCAGACTCTTCGGATGTAGACCCTGACCCACCTGGATGCTTGGATCCCTCAATGGAAGCCCCTGGAGACCCCTTTGATCACCTTCCAGGACTCCTGAACCTCAGGACCAAAGGGCAATGGGGATTCTCCAGTGGCTCCTATGGAATTGTGCACGGGGTGCTGATGGCCCGAACTCTTCAGACTTGAACCCTGACCCACCTGGATCTCTGGGTCCCTCACCGGAAGCCTCTGGAGACCCCTCTGACGGCCTCCCAGCACCCCTGAACCTCAGGACCAAGGGGCAGTGGGAATTCTCCAGTGGCTTCTATAGGGCTGTGCCTGGGTCGCTGACAACCTGAACCCTCCAAACCTGGACCCTGACCCACCTGGATTCTTGGATCCCTCAACAGAACCCTGGACCCCTCAACTGGAAGCCTCTGGACACCCCTTTGACCACATCCTGCACCCCTGAACCTCAGGACCAAAGGGCACTGGGGATTCTCCAGTGGCTCCTATGGGGTTGTGCAGAAGACGCTGACGACCCAAACTCTTTGGACATAGACCCTGACCCACCTGGAACCCCGAGTCCCTCACTGGAAGCCTGTGGAGACCCCTCTGATCACCTCCAACACCTGTGAGGTGCAGGGTGTGGATTCTCCAGTGTCTCCTATGAGGTTGTGCATGGCTTGTTGATGGCCCGAACTCTTCGGATGCAGAGCCTGACCCACCTGGATGCTTGGATCCCTCAATGGAAGCCCCTGGAGACCCCTCTGACCACCTCCCAGCACCCCTAAACCTTAGGACCAAAGGGCACTGGGGATTCTCCAGTGGCTCCTATGGGGTTGTGACTGGGTTATTGATGGCCCGAACTCTTTGGTATTGGACCCAGACCCACCTGGAAGCCTGGGTCCCTCACTGGAAGCCTCTGGAGACCCCTTTGACTACCCTCAACACCCCTAAAGCTCAGGACCAACAGGCGGTGTGGATTCTCCAGTGGCTCCTATGAGGTTGTGCACGGGGTGCTGATGACCTGGACCCTGACCCACCTGGACCCCTTGATCCTTCCCTGCAGGACCCCTGGGACCCCTTTTTACCTATTTATTTTTGGAGGGGGTCAACTCTGTTATCCAGGGGGTTCCTCCCGATCCCCAGATCCCACCTTGGGTCCTCATCCAGCACCATCTCTGCCTCAGTTTACCCCAACTGGGGGCAGACAGGGGTGGGGACTCCCTTAAATTGGGGGACCCCCTAAATTGGGCGACACCCCCCCCCCCTAAATTGGGGACCCCTCCCCATCCTGAACTGAAATTAAAAGCGAAGAGAAACTGATGGGTGCCAGAATTTGATGAAGAGGGAGGGGGTGCAGGGGCAAATTTGGGGGGGACAGGGGTAAATTTGGGGGTGGGTAGATTGGGGGCCTTGGGGGGGGGGGGTCTGGGATAAATGTTGGGATGCAGGAGTAAACTGGGGATGTCAGGGGAAATTTGGGGGGGCAAATTTGGGGGGATCTGGGCGATATTGGGGGAGGCTGAAAGAAAATTGGGGGGTGCAGGGCAAATTGAGGGGGGGGTAAATATTGGGGTGTCAGGGGTAGATTGGGACAGTCCAGAGCTAATTTGGGGGTGTCAGGGCAAATTGAGGGGCTGGGGCAAACTGGGGGGGGGGGGGGGGGAAGTCTGGGCTATACTGCGGTCCTGGGGCAAATCTGGGGGTGGGGCTGGGGTAAATTTTGGGGTGCTGTGATTTATTGGGGGGTGGGGTAAATGTTGGGGTGTTGGGGTAAATCTGGGGGTGCAGGGGTAAATCTGGAGGGGGGGGGTGTCCCTTGGGGTGTTCTGGGCTCTGTTGAGGGGGGGTCGATGTACACTGAAGGAGGGGGGGGTCAGGATCGTATTGGGGGGATCTGGGCAAGTTTTGGGGTGCAGGGGAAAAATCTAGGGGGTGCAGGGAAAATGGGGGGGGTGGGAGCAATTTGGGGGGGGGGGGTCGAAGGTGAATTTGAGGAGGGGGGGGTTGAGGCCAAATCAGCCCCTCCAGTTCCCAAGGGCCCTTTGGAGTGGATTCTCTGCTGGCTGCTACAAGGTTGTACACCCCGCCCCCTCCCTTTTCAAAGGGGGTGAATCCAGGATCTGGGGGGAGCAATTGAACCCCAAATGTGTGACACCCCCTCCCCCCCCCCCAGGACCTGAGTGCAGGGCCCGGTGTGGGGCAGGATTTCCTGCGGCCGGATAAGGTCACGAGGGGGAGGGGGTGGGGAACTGGGGGAACTGGGAGAACTGGGGGGGGGACGGGACAGGGGGGAGCCCTTGCAAAACCCAAGCCCTGGGACTGCAGCACTGGAGAAAGGGGGGGGGCACAGGGGTGGGCATTGGCTTTTGCACCTCTGCTTGTGTTCACACGTGTGTGCACGCATGCACACGTGTGCATTAGTGTGTGCATGGGCATTTGCACACGCACGTGCATGCGCACACAGATGTGCATGGGCGTTTGCACGTATATTTGCACACGTGCATGTATGTGCACATGGATGTGCATTGGCATTTGCATCCCGGCATTTGCACATGCGTGTGCATGCACGCGTGTTCGTGTATTTGCATTATGGCTATCATTTGCACGTCTGTGCAGACACACATGGATGTGCATTGATGTTTGCACCTCTACTTGTGTTTGCACACGTGTGTGCATGCACACATAGGGGGGCATTTGCCTCTGTACGCATACATGCATGTGCACGTAGACGTGCATTGGCATTTGCACGCCTGATTGCACTCTCACACGTGTGTGCATGCACACAGGAATGTGTGTTTGTGTGCAGATTCGCACGTGGACACACACGCATTGGCATTTGCACACGGATTTCTATTTGCACACGTGCCTGCACGTGCACGGCCGCGCGCAATGGCATTTATACCTCTGTTTGCATTGGCACACACATGTGCATTTCATGTGGGCATCATGTCCACAAGCATGTGCATGCACACACGTGTGCACATGGATGTGCATTGGCATTTGTACATCTATTTGCATTTGCACATGCGTGTGCACACACACGTGTATCATCACTTGCACACGTATGTGCACGCACACACATATGTGCATTTACATTTCCACCTCCACTTGCAAACATCTGTGCATGTACACATGTAGGTGCATTCGCACACGTATGTGCATATGTGCACATGGATGTGCATTGGCGTTTAAACCTCTATTTGCATGCACACGCACATGTGCATGCACACACGTATGTGGATTTGCACATGGACTTGCATGTGCCCTGGCATGTCCATATCTATTTGCATCTGCACACACGTGTGCATTGCACACACATGTGCATTAGCAAACATTGTGCACTCCCTCGTGCATTCCCTCGCACTCTCATGTGCACACGCGTGTGCATTCCTATGTGCACGCTCATGCGCTCCCCTGTGCACTCCCTCGTGCATCCCCCGCGCACACGCGTGTGCATTCCTATGTGCACGCTCATGCGCTCCCCTGTGCACTCCCTCGTGCATCCCCCCGCGCACACGCGTGTGCGCCCCCCTTTTTGAGCTCAGTTAAGGCCATTTGGGGGCCCTGGGACCCATAAATAAATTTATTAACCAATAAATAGCGGCTCTGGGTAATAATTTAGGGGGGAGGAGGCCCCCCCCCCCCCAGGCCAGCTGGGGGGGTGGGACCAGCAAGGACCCCCCCGGTCTCTGGGCACAGGGGTCTCCATGGTCCCAAACGTCCCCAGAACAGGGGGCTATGAGGTCCCTTGGGGTCCCCATGTGTCCGGCACGGGAGTCCCCAGATGACCAGCATGAGGGTGTCCGAGCTCCCTGGATGTCCCCTACCTCCAGGCAAGGAGGGACCCCACAGCTCCTGGCGTGGAGGTCCACAAGGTCCTTGATGTCCCCAGTGTCCAGGCACGGCGGTCTGCAAGACTCTTCGATGTCCCCAGTGTCCAAGCGTGGGGTCTCCAGCACCAAATGTTCAAGCACAAGGGTCTGCAATGTCCCTTGGTGTCCTAAATCTTCAAGTACGGAGGTCTCCGAGGTCCCTTGATGTCCCCAATGTCCAAGGAGGTGGGTCACCAGCCCCAGATCTCCAGGCATGGAGGGCAGCAATGTCCCTTGACATCCTCAAATATCTGGACATGGGGGTCTCGGCACCCAAAACTCCAAGCTTGGAGGGTCTGCAGTGCCCTCAGATGTCCCCAAATGTCCCCGAATCTCCAGGTTTGGGGGTCTTGGCACCCAAATCTCCAGGTATGGAGGACAGCAATGCCCTCACATCTCTAGATGTGGGGGTCTTAGTGCCCCAAACTCCAAGCTTGGAGGTCAGTAGTGTCCCCAGATGTCCCCAGATGTCCAGACTTGGGGGTATTGGCACCCAAAACTCTGGGCACAGAGGTCAGCGATGTCCCCAACATCCAACCAAGAGGGTGACAGGCATCAGACCCCCCCAGACACTCCCTTGCCACCCCTGGCCATCACCCCCCGGCGATGCGCAGCAGCCCCACAAAGTTGCCCTCCCGTTCATCATGTGTCAACTGCCACTCGTCCCCAACCACGTCCCCGGCCAGCGCCAGCGTGAGGACATCTCCAGGTTGGAGCTGCCCAATGGCTTGGGTCAAACCAGAACATGCCGGGTCGGATCCTCCATCGTTGGGCAGTGCCAACGGCACGGCAAGCAACGGGCGCGGCGAACCTTCACGCCAGAGCTGGAGGGTGACGGTGCCAGGAGGACAGGGGGGCACTGTGCAGGTGAGGGCGAATTGGCCGTAGAGGAGGTAGAGGCCACCCACTGTCACCTGCAGCTTCCCCCTGGTCATCTGCACATCGCTGCTGAGGAAGACACCGTTGATACCCTTCTCGTAGCGCCAACTGGGTCCTGATGGCACCAACAAGGAGCCTGGGGGGAGAAGAGGGGAGAGGGGTGGTGAGTGCTCCTGGTCGGTGATGGGTGCTCCTGATGGGAGATGGGGTGACCTGACGGGTGATGGGGTGACCCAGTGAGAGATGGGGTGACTTGATGGATGACGGGGTGACCTGGTGGGTGACGACCGCCCTTGGTGGGTAATAGAGGTCTTGGAGATGGGTGTCCCTGACAGGAGTTGGGGTGACCCGATGAGAGATGGGGTGACCCCAATGGGTAACAGAGGTTCTTGATGGGAGATGGCGTGACCCAATGGGAGGTGGGTGCTCCTGCTTGGTGATAGGGTGCCCTCAACTGGAGACAGATGTCTCCGATGGGAGGTGGGTGCTCCTGCTTGGTGACAAGCGTCCCCAGTGGGAGACCCTGATGGGACATGGGTGCTGCAGCCCTCCCCGATGCTCCTGGTCACCACAGCCCACCCACGGCGCGCCAGGATGGGACCAAGGCACCACAGGGACGGAGGATGCTCCATGATGCCCTGGGGACCAAAGGACAGAGGATGCTCCATGGCAGCCTAGGGACACTCTGTGATGCCCCGGGGACCAAGGGATGGAGGATGCTCTGTGACATGACACCCTGGGGACACTCCATGACACCCTGGGGACACCCTGTGACACCTTGAGGACCACAGGGCCAGAGGATGCTCCATGATGCCCTGGGTACCAAGGGATGGAGGATGCCCCGTGACACCCTGGGGACCGAAGGACAGAGGATGTTCCATGACGCCCTGGGGACCAGAGGGCTGGAGGACTCTCCGTGACACCCTGGGGACACTCCATGACACTTTGAGGACCACAGGGCCAGAGGGTACTCCGTGACGCCCTGGGGACACTCTGTGACGCCCTGGGGACATTCCATTTCACCCTGGGGACCACAGGGACAGAGGATGCTCCGTGACACCCTGGGGACACTCTGTGACACCCTGGGGACCACGGGGCCGGAGGACGCTCCGTGACGCCCCGCGACACCCGCGGATGCTCCAGGCTGAGGTTTCCACCGCGGGGGCGGAAGAAGGAACCCGCACGACGCTTTCGAGATGAGTGGCCGAGGGGCCCGAGGAAGGGGTCCCCCCACCCCTGCCCCCACCCCGAGCTCCTCACCGCGGCCTCGGGCCGGGACTTACCGGGGCTCAGCAGGACGTGGGCAGCCGTGGCAGCCTGGAGGGAGAGGAAGGAGAACGTCAACGGGCACCCAGGCACCCTGGTGGCCCCATCCCTGGGGAAGGGGAAGTCGGGCGGCGCGTTGGGATCTGGGGATTTCCGGCTCCCCACGGGTGTTTTCGGGGGACCCCCCCCCCCCCCCGGGATTTGATGGCTTTGGGGATGGAGAAACTGAGACACGAAGAGGGGGTTGGGGCTGGGGGTCCCAGGTGGATGGAGGCACCGTGCAGGGACAGGATGGAGGCACGGATGGACGGACAGACACCACTAGGATGTGCGACCTGGGTGGATGCATGGAAGGATGGACACCCAGGAGGAGATGGACAGATGGACAAATGGACACAACCAGCATGTGCAACCTGGATGGACACATGGAGGGACAGACACCCAGAAGGAGACGGACGGACAGGTGGATGGACGGACAGATGGACACAACTAGGATGTGCAACCTGGATGGACACACGGAGGGACAGACACCCAGGAGATGGACAAACGGACGGACACCATTAGGATAAGCATCCTGGGTGGATACACAGGACGGACACTCAGGAGGAGATGGATGGATGGATGGATGGATGGATGGACGGACGGACACCACCAGGATGTGCAACCTGGATGGACACACAGAGGGACGGACACCCAGGAGGAGATGGGTGGATGGATGGACAAATGGACAAGCAGACAGGCACCCAAAGGGATGGGCAGACACCTCGGTGGACACTCACATGGACATCAGGAGGGATGGATGGACCTCTGGGCAGGCGGACGGATGTGCAGATGGACACCTCCACAGACACCAGGACAGAGGGACAACCAGACAGTGGGATGAACACCCAGACAGACAGATGTACACGGACACCTGGATGGACAGACACACACATGGATGGTCATTCGGACTGGTGGACACCCAGACAGAGAGACAGATGCATGCCTGGGCAGAAGGAACACCCAGGTGGATGAACACCTGGACAGACATCCGGACAGACACTCAGACAGACACCCTAACAGACAGATGGACAACCGGACACCCAGGTAGACAGCTGAGTGGGTGGACAGATGGACAAGCAGATGGGTACCTGGACAGACGGACAGACGAGTGGGTAGAGAGAAAGACGGACAACTAGGTAGACAGTTGGACAGATGGACAACCGGCCACCTGGACGGACGGCCACCTGGACAGACGGACAGAGAAGTGAGCAGACAGAAAGACACATGATTGAACGGACACCCAGATGGACTCATCCTTGGATAGGTGGAGCTCCAGGTGGAAGGACACTTGGACAGACGGACAACTGGCCACTAGGACAGACAGACAGACAGACATCGAGATACCCAGATAGATGGACACTGGGACAATCGGACAGATGGAAGGACACAAGGGCAGACAGACAACGAGACACTTGGAAGACAGGACAGACGGATGCATGGACAATGTGGACACCTGGACAATCAGACAGATGGACATACAGACATCGGGAAAGACAGAGGGACACCTGGACAACTGGACAGACGGACACCCATATACCTGGACATCAGGACAGACAAACACCTGGAAAACCAGATGGAGACACTTGGACAGATGGACACCTGGGCAACTGGAGAGATGGACAACCAGACAGACACCCCTGGATAACCAGACACACACGGACAACTGGACAGACAGACAGCTGGACAAGCGGACAGATTGACAGTTGAACAAGTGGACAGATGGATGCCTGGACAAGTGGACAGACAGACACCTGAACATCTAGACAGCTGGAAAAGTGGATAGACAGATGCACAGACAGTCAGACAGACAAACACCTGGGCAGTTGGACAGATGGACAACTGGACAAGCAGACAGATGGACATTTGGACAGATGGATAACTGGACGTCTGGATGAACAGACAGAAAGACATCTGAACACCTGGACAAGTGGACAGAGGGACACCAGACAGTTGGACAGACAGGCACTTGGACAAGCGGACAGACAGACACCTGAACAGACAGACAGACAGCTAGACTGTGGGACAGATGGACCCCTGGACAGACAAGACACCTGGGTGGTCGGACAGACAGATGCACAGACACCCAGACAGACACCTGGACCGTCAGACAGACAGACAGACACCTGGAGAACTGGAAAGACAGACCCTCAGACAGATGGACAGACAGATGCACAGACCCCTGGACATACAGACTTCAGGGTCGCTGGACAGATGAACCCCGAGACAGACAGACAGACAGACAACCCAGGCATTTGGACAGACGGGTGCACAGACACCTGGACAGACAGACAGACCCTCAAACGGATGGACAGACGGAGCCTCAGACAGACGGACACCTGGACGGATGGACAGACGGACGCCTCGGGCGTTCGGACAGGCAGACGCACAGACACCCGGACCGACGGACGCTCGGCAGCCCCCCCTCCCCCCCGTGCCCACCTGCCGAGGGTCCCCCCGGAGCGACCCCAGGAGCGCGGCGGCCCCGGCGGCCCCGAGCGCGGCGGCCGCGATGGCGGCGAGGAGGGGGAGGAGGCGCCGGGCCCGGCCCCGCCGCGGGACCCGCTCGGGGCTCCGGGCGCTCCCGCAGCGGCACCGGCAGCCGCTCCGCTCCCGGCCCGGGGGCGGCCGGGGCGCAGGAGGCGCCTCAGGGTCTGCGAGCTGCGGCGACATCGGCGGCGACAGCGGCGACAGCGGCGACAGCGGCATCGCGGCCGGGAGAGGCGGGGGAGCCGCGCTTTAACGGGGCCGAGCGGGGAGGGGACAGCGGGGGGGGGGGGGACACAAACCGGGGAGGGGACAGCGGGGGGGGGGGAGGGGACAGCGGGGGGGGGGACAGGGACAGTGTGGGAGGGACAAACCGGGGGGGGAGAGCGACAGGGAGCGGATGGGGACAGGGGGACGGTGTGGGGGACACTGAGGATGGGGACAAACTAGGGAGGGGACAGCGGGGGCACAGCGGGGGGGGGGACAGGGTGGCACCGGGGAGCAACCGGGGTTGGGGACAAACCGAGGAGGGGACAGGGACACGGGGAAAGGGATGGGGAGGGGACAGGGGAGACTGAGGTGACACCGGGGAAGGACAGAGGACGCTGTGGGGGACACTGGGGGGGGACACACACAGAGCGACACTGGGGACTCGGGGGGGGGGGGGGTTAGGCGGGGACAGAACGACACCGGGAGGGACAGAGCGACACTTGGGGGGGGGGGGGGGATAGAGCGGCACTGGGGACTCGGGGGGGACACACACAGAGCGACATCGGGTTGGGACGGAGCGAGCCAGGGCCGGGGGGGGGACACGCCGGGACAGAGCGACACCGGGAGGGACACAGAGACACTGGAGGGGGACAGAGGGACACTGGGAGGGGGACACAGAGGGACAGTGGGGGGAGGGAGCCCAGGGTGGTGCCCCGATCCCTGTGTCCCCGTGTCGCCCTGGGGGGGGCGGTTCCCTGTGTGTCCCTCCCAGCAGTGATGTCGCCGTAGAAGGGAAGTGTGTCCCCCCCCCCCCGGGGATTTCGCCTGCCCCAGCCTGGAATTTCTGCCGCTTCCCGGGGAGGGGGCGGGGGGGGCGGGACCGGGAAGGGGTTTCGGGGGCGGGGGGGGCGGGGGGGGGGAAGAGGGGAGGGGGCAGCAGCCCTGCTTCCCGGACGCCTGTGTCTCCCCCACCCCCCCGGGGTAAAATCCCGTGGATTCACCCACTGCGTTTCTGCAGGAAAACCCCGGGGAGACACCTCCCATGGAGACCCCCCCCCCATGGAGACCCCCCCCCCCTCCATGGAGACCTCCCTGAGATCCTCCTGCGCGAGACCCCCTCTACATAGACCCCCCACGGAGACCCCCAGGAGAAGCCCCCATAGAGATAGAGACCCCCCCATTGGACACCCCCATAGTGATCCCTGTAGAGACCCCCATGGAGAACCCCATAGGAGACCCCCCTCTATAAAGACCCCCCCCCCCCATGGAGACCCTCATGAGACCCCCCCCTCCCCCACTGGACACCCCATAAGAGATGCCCTATGGAGATCCTTACTGAGTTGCCGCCCATGGAAGACCCCTATAGAACCCCATGAGACCCCCCTATTCAACACCGCCATAGGAGACCCCCATGGGAGACCCCTACAGAGTCCCCCCAACCCCCCAATTGAGACCCCCCCCATTGGACACCTCCATAGGAGACCCCCATGGGAGACCCCTACAGAGACCCCCTCCCATTTGAGACACCACCATGGGACCCCCCATGGAGATCCCCCCCCAGAGACCCCTATGAGACTCCCCCCAAGTGACACCCCTATAGAGACCCCCTATGGGAGAAGCCTCCATAGGAACCCCCATGGGAGACCCTATAGACACCCTCACCTATAGAGACCCCCTATGGGAGAAGCCTCCATAGGAACCCCCATGGGAGACCCTATAGACACCCTCACCTATAGAGACCCCTTCCGGTGGGAAACCCCTAAAGAGTCACCCCCCTCCATAGGAGATCCCCCTCCCACCGAGGACCCCCCCACTATGGGAGACCCTACAGAGAGCACCCCCCATAAAGACCCCCCATGGGAGATCTTTAAAGAGATCCCCCCCTATAGAGATCCCCTCCAGTGGGAGACCCCCCCATAGGAGACCCCTAAAGAGACCTCCTCCTCCATAGGAGACTCCCTCCCCCATAGGAGACACCGCCATAGGAGACCCCCCCCCATAGGAGACCCCTAAAGAGATCCCCCCTCCATAGGAGAACCCCTCCCATGGGAGAACCCTATAGAGACCCTTCCCCAGGTCCCGCCCACACCGCCACTTCTCTTGCCCCGCCCCCTTAGCCACGCCCTTCTCGTAGCCCTCCTTCTTATGTGGCCCCGCCCCCTCCACGGCCCCGCCTCCGCCCCCGCCCTTGGCCCCCTCTCCTGCCCCTCCCTTGTCCAGCCCCCAAGGTCAACAGAGGCCCCGCCTCTTCCCGTTGCCACGCCCATCGGCCCTCATGCGGCCCCGCCCCTCCTGTGACTACGCCCCCTCCCGCGGCCCGCCTTGACTCCGCCCCCTCCAGCTCCCTCCCCTCCCTTCCCCTACCCCTCCTCAGGCCCCGCCCCTGAAATAGACCACGCCCTCGCGTTCCTCCGGCCCCGTTCCTCCCCTGACCCCGCCCCCCGCCTCCACCAATAACAGCGCCGCGCTGCGCTCCGGGGGCGGAGCCGGCGAGCGTGCGTCACGTGACTCGGGCGGTGGCGCGGGGCGGTGCTCGGGGAGCTGCGCGCTTCCCCCACCCCTTGAGGTACCGGGGGGCGGGGCCACGGGGCGGGGCAGTAGGCGGGGCCTCCAGGTGTGGTGCGGCGCTTCCGGAAAGGGCAGGTGGGTGCTGGGTCTGAACTGGGAGGCTTTGAGGGGAGGGTCAATGGGAGGGGGGGAGGCACCAGAGGGGCACGCGGGGCAGGGGTCGTCTAAGGGGAGTGCGGGGACAGGGCGTCCCCGTGGTGAGGGGGAGTCCCGAGCCCCTGGAGTCCTGGAGGAGGCGGGGGCGCGTCTGGAAGGGTCCCCTGGGGGGGTCCCCACCCCCTGGAGTCTTGTGGGAAGGGTCTGGGGGCGTCCCTGCCCCTGGAGTCCTTGAGGGGGGATGCAATCCTGGGGGGGACACGGGGCAGGGGTCGTCTGAGGGGGGGTCTTTGGGGGGAGGGGGGTCCTTGGAACCGGGGAAGGTCCCCAACCCCTGGAGTCCTGGAGGGGGGGGTCAAGGAGGGTCCTCATCCCCTGGGGTCTTGGGGAAGGGGGGGGGGTATGGGAGAGAGGGTCCCTATGGGTGGGTGGGGTCGAGGGTGGTCCCTGCCCCCTGGGGTCTTTGGGGGGGGACATGGGACAGGAGAGAACGGGGGGGGGAGAGGGGGCGGCAATAGATGTGGAGCAGGAGGGTCCCCTGGGGTGGGTTTAGGGGTGTCCTGCCCCCTGGGGTCTTGAGGGTTTAAAGAGAAAATCAGGTGTTGGAATCCACTCTGAGTATGGGAAGTGGTTTAAGTCAAGCTTATGTGGGGGGCAATTAGGCTGGGTTGGGCATCAGCCACCTCTGCCCCGTGGGTCCCCACCCCGGCACGAGGAATTGCAGCAGCCCCGCACCTTCGTTAGGTGATAATTACGCAAATGAGCTGGGCTTGGGCTTGGGCTGGTGCTGGGGTTGAGCTGCAGAAGCAGAGCTGGGGCTCAGTTAACTGGGTTCAATTAAACCTGGTTCAATTCACCAGTTTTGCTTAAGCCAGCTTCAATTAATTAGGTTCAATTAGACCAGTTTCAGATCAACCAGGTTCAGTTCTCTGGGTTCAGTTAAACTGGGTTCAGATCAACCAGGTTCAATTAAACTGGGTTCAATTAAACCAGGTTCAGTTTGCCAGTTTTGATTAAGTCAGATTCAATTAGACCGATTTCAGTTCAACCAGGTTCCATTAAACTGGTTTCAGTTCAACCAGGCCCAATTAAAATGGGTTTGATTAAACCGAGTTCAATTCCCCAGGTTCAATTAAACTGCTTTCAGTTAAACCACGTTCAGTTCAACTGGGATCAATTAAACCAGGTTTGATTAAACTGGGTTTAGTTCGTCGGGTTCAATTCAATCAAGTTCAGTTAAACCAGGTTCAATTAATCAGGTTCAATGAAAGTGGGTTCAGTTAAACTGGGTTCAAATCACCAGATTCAATTAATTTGGGTTCAATTAAACCTGGTTCAATTGGTCCAGGTTCAATTCACTGGGTTCGGTTAATCCAGATTCAATTGATCTGGGTCCAGTTGATTCAGACTCAGTTGATCTGGCTTCGGATGATCCGGATTCAGTTCACTGGGTTCAGTTCATCTGGATTTGGTTAATCTGGGTTCAACTGATCCAGCTTCAAGTGGTCTGGGTTCATTCAATGCAGGTTCAATCCACTGTGTTCAATTGATCCGGATTCAGGGAATCCACGTTCAAGTGATCCATGTTTAAGTGATCTGGGTTCAGTTCACAGAGTTCAATTAATCCAGGTTCAGTTGATCCAAGTTCAATTAATCCAGCTTCAAGTGATCTGGGTTCAATTGATCCAGATTCCATTGATCCAGGTTCAGTTGATCCATATTCAGTCCACTGGGTTCAATTGATCCCGATTCCATTGATCCAGGTTCAGTTGATCCAGATTCCATTGGTCTGGGTTCAGTCGATCCAGATTCAATCCACTGGGTTCAATTGATCCAGATTCCATTGATCCAGGTTCAGTTGATCCATATTCAATCCACTGGGTTCAATTGATCCAGATTCCATTGGTCTGGGTTCAGTCGATCCAGATTCAATCCACTGGGTTCAATTGATCCAGATTCCATTGATCCAGGTTCAATCCACTGCCACCACAACAGGTCAATCCCAGCCCTGGGGATGCTGGCACTGTGCTGGGGTCAGATTTGCCACCTCTGCAGCTGGCGCAACCCCATCTCCTGGTTGCCCTCTGTCCTCTCTTTTCCAGCTCCTGGTTGCCCTACCACCCCCATGGATCTCCTCGGTGGCATCGGCTGCGCCTGCGCGGGGCTGCTGGCAGCGCTGGCGCTGGCACTGCTGGGGCTGGCACATCGCTTGGGGCTCCTCCACCAGCTCTGGCACAAGGTAGGGCAAAACGGGCGGGAGCACCATGCTTGTGCCAAACCCCACCTATTCTGGAAGCCATCCCTGCCATCAACTCAGGGCTTGGTGACACCTCTCATGTCCTCCTGAGGATCTTCTCGCCACGCAGGTGGACCCCCGGAGTCCCCGGCACGGTGGGGAGTTGGTGGCGGAGGTGTTGAAGGCACATGGCGTCCGCTTCCTCTTCACCTTGGCTGGTGGCCACATCTCGCCCATCTTGGTGGCCAGCGAGAAGATTGGGATCCGCGTTGTGGACACCCGGCACGAAGCCACGGCCGTCTTCGCTGCTGATGCTGTCTCCAGGCTTTCGGGTGCAGATATGGAGAGGGACCTCATGGCCAACACCCTCTCCTGCCCCAACAGATGGAGGATTTTGGGGTGTCCGAGCTTGGTGGGGTCTTGGTTGAGTGGAGAAGGGTTCCAACCCTCTCCATGGTGGATTTTCTCCTCATTTCTCCACCCTGGAGATGATTTGGCAGCTCTAATGAAGACAGAATGAAGTAACCCCATGGCCAGGACCTTCTCCTGCTCCAATGGATGGAGAGTTTTGGGGTATCCAAGCTTGGGGGGGGTTCTTGGTTGAGAGCAGAAGGGTTCCAACCCTCTCCGTGGTGGGTTTTCTCCTCACTTCTCCAACCTGGAGATGATTTGGCAGCTCTGGTGAGGACAAAATGAGGTGGCCCCATGGCCAACACCTTCTCCTGCTCCAATGGATGGAGGGCTTTGGGGTGTCCCAGCTTGGTGGGGTCCTGGTTGGGCCAAGAAGGGTTCAAGTACCTTGTGGGTGTCTGGAGTCCCTCCATGGTGGCTTTTGTCCCTATTTTCTCTCCCCTGGAGCTAATTCAGCCACTTGGTTGCCAATGAGATGAGCAACCAAGCGTGCCCTGTACTCCCAGTTGAAAACTGGGGTGAAGAGGAACCTTCTTCCACCCCACCTTTTCCCCACAGGTCGCATTGGTGTCGCTGCCGTCACTGCTGGTCCTGGTGTCACCAACACTGTGACGGCCATCAAGAACGCCCAGATGGCCGAGTCCCCGGTGCTGCTCATCGGGGGAGCAGCCGCCTCGCTGCAGAAGGTGGGAGAGGACCTGAAAAGTTCCTTCACGGACCCATTTTTGGGGTGGATTCTCTCATTTTTGGCGTGGATTCTCTCATTTTTGGGGTTCAAACCTCACATTTCTCCTCGCTGCAGGGCCGGGGAGCGCTGCAGGACATCGACCAGCTCTCGCTCTTCAAGACACTCTGCAAAGCCTGTGTGTCGGTGCGCACCGTCAGGGACATTATCCCCACCCTCCGCAAAGCCATCGCCACTGCACAGTCGGGGACACCTGGTAAAACATTGGGGGGGACACCCCAAAACCACCTTCAGGACGCTTGAATGGTGGCTTTTTCCACCCCAAATAGAACCAGGTGTGGTTTGTGGAGGTGGTTTTGGGTGCTGATGGTTGAACTGTGGGGGCTTAACCCCAAAAATGTGGTTCTGGGGTGACATTGAGGTCCCCTCATGACCCGATCCTGCAGGACCTGTCTTTGTGGAGCTCCCCATCGATGTCCTCTACCCCTTCCATGTGGTGGAGAAGGAGATCGGTGGCACCAAGAGCGCCCGAGGGCTGCGGGGAAAGGTGGTGCAGTGGTGAGCAGCCCCCCCCCCCCCTCCAAAGCACCCCAAGGTGCTGCTGGCACCCCAAGAGGTCCCAGCACCCCAAAATCCATCTCCAACCCTCATCAGGTACCTCCAGAACTACGTCCGGAACCTCTTTGCAGGCGCCTGGGAGCCCCGGGACATCTCCCCGTTGCCCGTGCAGGTGCCTCAGGCCACCAAGGACGAGGTGGGTTTTGGGGGGACCCCTCCCACCCTATGGCTTGGGAGTTTTGGGGTGTCCAGGGATGGACTGGGGTGGGTTTAGGGGCTGGTTGGGGCAGGTGTGGGGTGCAGCTGAGCCAGTTTTGGGGTCCAACCAAACTGGTTTTGGGGCTTAGTTGAGGCAAGTTTGGGGCTAAACTGGGCTGATTTGGGGGCTCAGCTGAGCCAGGTTTTGAAGCTGACTGAGCCAGTTTTGGGGCTCAGCTGAGCTGGTTTTGGGGTCCAACTAAACTGGTTTGGGGGCTCAACTAAGCCAGTTTTGGGGCTAAACTGGGGTGATTTTGGGGGGATCAGCTGAACCAGTTTAGAAGCTCAGCTGAGCTGGATTTGGGGTGCAGCAGGGCTGGGTTTTGGGGTTCAGTGGAGCAGTTTTGGGGGCTCAGCTGAGCCAGGTTTGAGGCCAAACTGGGCTGGTTTGGGGAATCAGTTGAGTCAGGTTTGGGGGTTCTGCTGAGCTGGTTTTGGGGCTCAGCTGAGCCAGGCTTTGGGGCTGGTTGAGCCGATTTTGGGGCTTAGCAGAGCTGATTTTTGGGATCAGCTGGGCCAGTTTTGGGGCTCAGTGGAGATGGTTTTGGGGGTTTGACAGGGCTGAGTTTTGGGGTCAGTTGAACCAGGTTTGGCGGTTTGGGGGCTGACAGCTGGTTTTGGGGCGCAGGTGCAGCGCTGCGCGGAACTGGTGAGCCGAGCCATGAAGCCGCTGGTGCTCGTGGGCAGCCAGGCCATGCTGCCACCCACGCCGGCTGAGGAGCTGCGGTGAGAGGCGGCGGGGACAGGGGAACTGGTTTGGGGACAGATGATCCAGTCTGGGGCTGCTGAGCCAGTGTGGCGACTGGGTGAACCAGTTTAGGGACAGCTGAGCTGGTTTGAGGATGGATCAGCCAATTTGGGGACAGCTCAGCCAGATTTGGGCGTGACTGAGCCGGTTTTGGGGGCCAAACTGAGCCAGTTTGAGACTCTAACAGAGCCGTTTCATGAGGCCAAACCGGGCCGGTTTGGGGTCCTGACTGATCCGGTTTGGGGGGCCAAACTGAGCCGGTTTTGGGGCCCTGACTGGGCCAGTTTGGGGCCCTGACTGAGCCGGTTTAGGGGCCTGACTGAGCCGGTTTTGGGGGCCAAACTGAGCCGGTCTGGGGGCCTGACTGGGCCAGTTTGGGGCCCTGACTGAGGCGGTTTGGGGCCCTGACTGGGCCGGTTTCGAGGCCTGACTGAGCCGGTTTCGAGGCCTGACTGGGCCGGTTTGGGGCCCTGACTGAGCCGGTTTCGGGGCCAAACTGGGCCGGTTTGGGGCCCTGACTGGGCCAGTTTGGGGCCCTGACTGAGCCGGTTTAGGGCCCTGACTGAGCCGGTTTTGGGGGCCAAACTGAGCCAGTTTGAGACTCTAACAGAGCCGTTTCATGAGGCCAAACGGGCCAGTTTGGGGCCCTGACTGATCCGGTTTTGGGGGCCAAACTGGGCCGGTTTCGAGGCCTGACTGGGCCGGTTTCGAGGCCTGACTGGGCCGGTTTCGAGGCCTGACTGGGCCGGTTTCGAGGCCAAACTGGGCTGGTTTCGGGGCCAAACTGGGCTGGTTTGGGGCCCTGACTGAGCCGGTTTCGGGGCCAAACTGGGCTGGTTTCGGGGCCAAACTGGGCTGGTTTGGGGCCCTGACTGAGCCGGTTTCGGGGCCAAACTGGGCCGGTTTGGGGCCCTGACTGAGCCGGTTTAGGGGCCCTGACTGGGCCGGTTTCGGGGCCCTGACTGAGCCGGTTTAGGGGCCCTGACTGGGCCGGTTTAGGGGCCCTGACTGGGCCGGTTTGGGGGCCTGACTGGGCCGGTTTGGGGGCCAAACTGGGCCAGTTTAGGGGCCTGACTGAGCCGGTTTTGGGGCCAAACTGGGCCCGTTTGGGGCATTGACTGAGCTGGTTTCGGGGCCAAACTGAGCCCATTTGGGTCTCCATCAGAGCCAGGTTAGACTCTGACTGAGCAGTTTTCTGGGGCCAAAGCGAGTAGTTTGGGGCCTTGACCAAGCCGGTTTTGGGGCCAAATGGAGCGGTTTTGAGCTGCGTTCGATGCCACTGACACCCGCTCCCCACAGGGCGGCACTGGAGGCCCTGGGCATCCCCTGCTACCTGGGGGGGGCAGCGCGGGGGCTTCTTCCCCCTGGCAGCCCCCTCCTCCTGCGCCACAACCGCCGTGATGCCCTGCGTGATGCCGACCTGGTGCTGCTGGCAGGTACCGGCATGGGGCACTGGGTGGGGAGGAGGGGACACCCACCATGTCCCCATTGTCATCCCCTGTGTCCTCAAGGTGCCGTCTGTGATTTCCGCCTCTCCTATGGGCGCCTCTTTGGCCGCGGTGCTGCCATCGTGGCTGTTAATCGGGACCGGGCACAGCTTCTCCGGAATTCTGACGTTTTCTGGAAACCTCGGCTCGCTGTGCAAGGTGGGACCTGGCCCGCCCCCCCCCCCCCCCCCCCCGCCCCACCTGGATTGGGGCGCATGGGGTGCAATCAGTTGGGTGTTCTCGGCAGGTGATGCCGCGTCCTTCGTGGTGCGGCTGGCACGGAGTCTGCAGGGCTACAGCTGCCCCAGGGACTGGGGGGAGCGGCTGCGTGAGGCTGAGCAGGAGAAGGAGCTGGTGAACCGGTGAGGGGACAGGGACAGGGATGGGGACAGGGACAGGGATGGGATCACACATGGGAACAGGGACAGGGATGGGGACACACACGGGGACCGGGATGGGCATAAGGATGGGGATGCACATGGAGACAGGGATGGGGACTGGGGTAAGAATGGGAACAAGGATGGGGACAGGGAGAAGGATGGGGGGGAACGCATATGGGGACAAGGACAGGGACAAGGATGCGGGGACACATGGAGACGGGGATGGGGCTAGGGATAGAGATGGGGATGGGGACAGGGCTGGGGACATGGATAGGCACAGAGATGGGCATGGGGGCAAGGATGGGGAGTGCATGTGGACGGGGACAGGGACTGGGACAAGGATGGGGACAAGGATGAGGATGGGGATGGGAATGGGGACAAGGAGGGACATGGATCTTGGCCTGTCTGGGGGTGCTCCCAGGCCCTTTCTGGTTGGGGGGCTCTCTGTTCCCCATCCTTGGAGGATCCCCGCCCATTCCCAACTGGGAGAGGGTCCCTGTTCCTGACTGGGGAGTCCCCATTTCCCATTCTTGGATGATCCCAGCCCATTCCCAACTAGGAGAGTCCCAATTCCTGACCCAGGGGGGTTCTCCATTCTCCATCCTTGGAGGATCTGCACCCATTCCCAATTGGGAGAGGGTCCTTCTTCCCCATCCTTGGGGGATCCCAGCCCATTCCCAACTGGGAGAGTCCCAATTCCCCATCCTTTGGGGTTCCCACCCACCTCCTCCATGCCCGGGGGGTCCCATCCCCCCGAACAGGGAGAAGGCTGCGACACCCACCCTACAGCACCTCAACCCCCTGGACCTGCTCTACCACCTGGACGGCCTCCTGCCCCCTGAGAGCCTCCTCGTCACTGACGGCGGGGACTTCGTGGGCACGGCCGCCTACATCGTCCGACCCCGCCGGCCCCTTGCCTGGCTGGACCCCGGTAAGGTCCCCACTGCCACCAAACATGGCATCATGTCACCTTGAGTCAAGCTGTGCCTGGTGGCATTGTGTCGCCTTGGATCGAGCCCTATCTGGTGGCACTGTGTCACCCTGGGTTAGATTGAACTACGCCTGGTGGCATCGTGTCACCTCGGGGTGGATTGAACCATGCCTGGTGGCATCGTGTGACCTTGGATCAAGCTGTGCCTGGTGGCATCATGTCACCCTGGGTTCTGTCAAGCTGTTCCTGGTGCCATCATGTCACTCTGGATTCAGCCATGCCTCATGGCATCATGTCACCTTGGATCAAGCCTTGGATTGCCCCACCTTGAGGCCATCTCCATGGATGCCACCACCTGTTGTTGTCCCCACAGGAGCTTTTGGCACGTTGGGAGTTGGCGGAGGATTTGCACTTGGTGCCAAGCTCTGCCGTCCTGACGCTGAGGTAAGGGGATGCAGAGGCTCATGGGGACAAAGCAGCCACCGTGACACCCACACGGTGGCCTCATGGCATTTGTCCCTTCCCTGGCACCAGGTTTGGGTCCTCTACGGTGACGGCTCGCTGGGCTACAGCTTGATGGAGTTCGACACCTTCGTGCGGCACAAGGTGAGGTGGCACCAAAAAGGGGGTGGGGTGGGGACAAATGGGGTCTTTGTCCCCATCCCAGGGTGTCACCTTTGTCCCCACAGACGCCTGTCATTGCACTGGTGGGCAACGACGCCTGCTGGAGCCAGATTGCGCGGGAGCAGGTGGCCTTGCTGGGCAGCAATGTGGCGTGTGGCCTCAAGTACCTGGGTGAGCGCTGTCCCCACACCTTTGTCCCCAGATTTGGGGACACCTAGGTGACCTCACATCATCCTGATGTAGATTGAGCCATGTTTGGTGGCATCGTGTCACCCTGGCATGGACCAAGCCATGTCTGGTGGCATCATGACATCTTGGGTGGGTCAAGCTGTGCCTGGTGGCATCGTGTCATCATGGATCAAGCCACGCATGGTGGCATTGTGTCACCCTGGGGTAGACTGAGCAGTGCCAGATGTCATCACATCACTCTGGGGAGGACCAGGCCATGCCTGGTGGCACCAGGTCACCCCAGATCTGTCCACGTCTGGTGGCCCTGTACCACCGCACGATCGAGCCGTTCCCCTGGAGGTGACAGGGCCACCACTGCTGTCCCCTTCTTCCAGACTACCACGCGGTGGCTGAAGCTCTAGGTGGCAGAGGCTTCGTGGTGGGACGCCCGGAGCAGGAGAGCCTGGACGCCGTTCTCCGTGCCGCGCAGGACGCAAGCCACCATGGCCACCCCGTCCTCATCAATGCCCTCATCGGCCGCACAGACTTCCGTGAGGGCTCCATCTCTGTCTAGAGATGTCCCCAAGGTGTCCTCAAAGTGTCCCATCCATGGGGGCGAAAGGGGTGGGTGACACTAGTGCCACGCACCCAACCTTGGGGACAACTTATGTCCCCTTGGCAATAAACCATCACCATGTGCTCACAATTCCTATCCTTCACCAAGAACTTGTGTTCTTGGTGCCGCCACTCTGGGGCCACCCCAGGTGACACTTTGGAGACTGTCCACCTCCTCTTTGTCCCAGTGGTGGTGTCCCAGCACACCCAGAGCCCACATTTATTGCTGGTGATGGGGCAGAGGGATGGTGGCTCTCTTGAGATATCCCCAAGGTGTCCCAGTCATGGGGGACGAAGAGGGGAGTGTGACACCAATGCCACACACCCACCCTTGGGGACAGCTGTGTCCCCCCAGCAATAAAACCAGCCCACATCTCCCACCCTTCACCAAGAACTTGGGTGCCACCACCCTGCAGCCACTCCAGATGACACTTTGGGCAAGGTCGTGTTTCTCTCCCCCCTGGTCACCATTGTCCACACACACAGAGCCCGGTGACAAGTGCAGCTCGTGTCATTTATTGCTGGTGATGGTGACAAGGCGGTGGTGGGTCAGGGCACCCTTGGGTGGGGGTTGGGGACAGGAGACATCTCTGTCACCTCTCCCTTGCTTGGGGACTTCAACCGTGGTGGCTTCACATTCAGCTGGGTTTTTAAGGCTAATACTGAGCAAGGCTGGGATTGGCGGGGGGTGGGATTTTGGGGACACCCCCCCCGCCCCCCTGCTGTAACACTGACAGGCTGGGTATTTTGAGGAGAAAAAGGGGGGGTTAAGTTGCAGTGATGCTTCCCCCTCCCCCAGTAAAGCTGGAGGAATAAATAAAGCTCAGCGCTCCTGTACCGACCCCCACCACCACTTTGGTGGGGGGGGAATAAGGGAGGGCAATGAAGGAGGGGGTCTCCAGTGGGGGGGACACACAATGAACGAGGGGGACAATGAAGGGGAGGTCCCCAATGGTGGTGGTGGGCCCAGTGAAGGGGGGAGCTCCCCAACGACGGAGGGGTCCCACTGGTGGGGGTGTTCCAAATGAAAGGGGAGGGAGGTTCCCACCAGTGGAGGTGGGGTCCCAGTAAAGGGGGGGGAGGCGCTGCTCTGGGAGGGGAGTCCCCATCCCCTTTTTTTTGGGGTGCAAACACAGCAGGGAAGGGGGTTTGGGGGAGCCCCCCCTACAGCCTGAGCGATGGAGGTCACAGACCCTTGTCTATTCATTAATACTGCTTTCTCTTTGGGGGGGGCAGGGAAGGGGGGGTGGCAAAGAGGCACTTAGGGACAGGATTTGGCCATAGAAAATAAAAAAGAGCCGAGCAGGAGGAACCCCCAAAACTCTTGAAGCCCCCCCCCCCAAAAAAAAAAGGGAGGGGGGGCAGAAATGGGAGCTGTGGGTGGGGATTGGCACGGGGTGGGGGAACGGGCACAGGGCGGGTCCCATCCTGCTCGGTGCTGTGCAAATCAAAGGCAACTGGAGGCAAGTGCTGCTTTTTGGTCACTCTCAGTGGCACTGGTGGTGGCACCAGTGGTGGCACCGGGGACAGGGGCACTGGTGGTGGCATCGGCATCAATGCCAGTATCGGCGGTGGCATTGGAACTGGTGGTATTGGTACCAGTATCAGCATTGTCACTGGTGGTGGCATCAGTACCAGTGGCAGCACTGGTATCACCAGTACTAGTGTTGGCTTTGTCACTGGTGGTGACACCAGTGTCAGCATTGTCACTGGTGTTGGCATCATCACTGGTGGTGGCACTGGTACCAGTGGCAGCCCCGGTGTCATCATTGTCACTGGTGGTAACACCAGTACTGGTGGCAGCATTGGTACGGTATCGACATCAGTACTGGTGTTGGTGCCATCTCTGGTGTCACCATCAGTACCAGTATCAGCACTGGTGCTGGCTTGATCACTGGTGGTGGCAGCCGTACCAGTGGCAGCATTGGCACTGGTGGTGGCATCAGTACCAGTAACAGCACTGGTATCAACATCAGTACTGGTGTCAGCATCATCTCTGGTGTTGCCATTGTTACCAGTACCGTCACCGCTAGCTACATGGCCACTGGCGTTGGCATCTTCACCAATGTTGGCATCATCACCACTACCAACGTGGTCATTAGTGTCATCGTCACCAGCATTGGCATCGTCACCACTATCGAGGTGGTCACTGGTGTTGGTGTTGTCACCAGTGTTTGCATCGTTACCAGTATCAACATGGTCACTGGTGTTGGTGACATCACCACTATCGATGTGGTCATTAGTGTCATCAGCAGCAGCGTTGGCATGATCACCACTATCAAGGTGGTCACTGCTTTTGGCATCGTCACCACTATCGATGTGGCCATTAGTGTCATTGTCACGAGTGTTGGCATCATGACCACCATCCATGTGGCCATGTGAGCCCGTGTTGTCACCAGCGCTGGCATCATCACCACTATTGATGTGGTCGTTGTTGGTGTTGTCACCAGTGTTGACATCATCACCACTATCAACGCGGTCACTGGTGTTGACATTGTCACCAGTGTTGGCATGAGTCCCAGCACCAACACTGGTCCCACCACTGGTGTCACCAGTGCCACCACCGGTCACAGGCAGACGTTGATCTGCTTGGCCAACTCTTGCTCCAGGTCAAGGATGAGGGCGTCGAAGTCCTTGAGGTTGAGGCAGGGGCCGAAGGGTGCCTCATGCTCCTCCCCGAGGGCAAAATCGGCCACCAAGAGGGTCCTCTGGCGTGAGGACTGCTGTGCCACCACCCCGGTGTCACCGTCACTGCCTGCCACCTTGTCGTAGTCGGCATGGCCGGCTGGGTTGGGGACCAGGAGGAGCTGGTGGTCACAGATGCTCCAGTCGCCAGCATAGCGGTTGCTGGGGGGGCTCTCGGGGCCTCGGGGCCGCTGTCGGGCCACCACCGTGCTCTCCAGCAGGTCCAGCCGCAGCGGTGGCCCCCGCGCTCGCTGTGGGCAACTGGGCTGGGTCCTCTCCTGGAGCTGGGGAGCTGAGTGGGAAAGGATGGGGGGCATCACCCGTGGGCAAGTGGGGGGCATGGAGATGGTGGGGGGGGCCAGGGAGACCCTGGCTCAGATGTTGGGATTGAGGGGCCATGACTTCTAGGGCTGAGGAGACCTCAATTGCAACCACACGGGGGTCATGGGCCCCCCAAGAGGAGCACTTGGGGGGGTCACAGACCCCTTCCAGAGCTGAGTAGACCCCAAGAGCAACCTCATGGGGGTCCCAGACCTCTTCCACAGCCAGGGTGGCCCCCAAAAGCAGCCTCATGGGGGTCATGGACCCCTTCCAGAACTGGGGAGACTCTAAGAGTGGCCTCCTGGTGGTCATGGGGCCCCCAAGAGAAGCCACATGGGGGTCACAGACCCCTTTCACAGCCAGGTTGGCCTCCAAAAGCAGCCACACAGGTGTCAGGGACCTCTGAGCAGCTGCTGGGATGGTGGCCCATCAAAACCCCCCCCCCGATTGAGGGGTTGGAGGTGTCCCCCCAACCCTGCTCACCTGGCCAGGCCAGCAGCAGGTAGTGCAGGACCTCGATGTGTCTCTTGAAGTCAACGGCGCTGGCGATGTCCTCGCAGTGGGCGTAGCTGCGGGTGCCACAACGCCGCGGTTCCTGCTTCTGGGTGAGAAGGACAGGTCCGAAGCAAACAGCGATGTTCTGTGAGTTCATGCGGTTGAAGTCGTGGTAGGAGGCCACCAGGCTGAGGTGGTCCAGAAGCCGTGTCAACGTGGCCTGAGGACATGGTGGCATCATGGAATGGGTTGGGATGGAAGGGACCTCAAAGCCCATCCAGTTCCAACCCTCTGCCATGGATCAGGGTGCTCCAAGCCCCATCCAACCTGGCCTTAAACACCTCCAACCCATGTTTTATCTTAACGTGACGGCTTAAATGATACTCATGGTGTAGAAACGCCACCGTTGGCCGTGTCGTGGCCCTTTGGTTTGCTGCTGCAGTCTCATTTTGAGAACGGCCAACAGTTTGGCCCAAAAAGTCATGGTTTTGAGACATATGGTGACCTTGTGTGGCACCAGTTAAAGTGAAACAGGATGGATTCATGGAATTATAGAATGGGTTGGGGTGGGCACCTCCTTTTTGGTGCTGGGCACCCACCTTCTCCACGTCGGGCAGACAGTCAAGCAGGGTGACAGCGTCGCGCTCTCCCGGGGTGGCCCGAGGTGGTCGCTTGGCCATGGCCTCCAGCACGACACGGTAGAGTGTGGGGGTGATGAGCGGCGTGGGCAGCTCCCGCAGGTAATCCTTGAGGATCCCTGTAGGCGAGAGGGACATCAATGTGGTCTCATGGAGCTCAGGGGGCATCCGTGGGGCACCCATCGAGGTGAGAACCTACCCGTGATGACATTGATGTCGGGATACAGCTGCTCTGAGAGCGTCACAGCCGCACTGTCCCTCTCGAAGGCGTCACGAAGCTCTTTCTTGACAGCGGCTGAGCCGCAGAGCCGGTACAACCCCACCACCTGGAAACGGAGCCACCAGCACCACAGTTTCAAAGGATCATGGAATGAGTTGGGTTGGAAAGGACCTCAAACCCATCTAGTTCCTCTGCCATGGGCAGGGACACCTCCCACTGGATCAGAGTGCTCCAAGCCCCATCCAATCTGGCCTGGAACACCTCCAACCTATGTTTTATCGTAATGTGACGGCTTAAATGATCTTCACTGTGTAGAAACGCCACCGTTGGTCAAGTGGTCGCCTTCTGTTTTGCTGCTGGAGTCTCGTTTTGAGGAGAACGGACACGGTTTGGCCAAAAAATTTATGGTTTTAGAAAAATGGTGACCTTGTGTAGCACCAGGTAAAGCGAAACAGGATGGATTGATGGAATCATGGAATGGGTTGAGTTGGAAGGGACCTCAAACCCATCCAGTCCTACCCCCTGCCGTGGGCAGTGACCCCTCCCACTGGGTCAGGGGGCTCCAAGCCCCATCCAACCTGGCCTTCAACCCCTCCAGGGATGGGGCAGCCACCACTGCTCTGGGCCAGGGCCTCCCCACCCTCAGCGTGAAGAATTTCTCCCCGGTGTCCAATCTAAACCTTCCCCTTCCAATTTAAAGCCGTTCCCCTCGTCCCATCACTCCAGGCCCTTGGACAAAGCCCCTCCCCAGCTTCCCCAGAGCCCCTTTCCCTCCTGGAGCTGCTCTGAGGTCCCCCCGCAGCCTTGTCCTCTCCAGGCTGGACAACCCCAGCTCTCCCAGCCTGTCCCCATAGCAGAGGTTCTCCAGCCCTCGCATCATCTCCGTGGCCTCCTCTGGACCCGCTCCAACAGCTCCATCTCCTCCTGATGTTGGAGACTCCAGAGCTGGAGCCAGGGCTCCAGGTGGGGCCTCCCCAGAGCGGAGCAGAGGGGCAGAACCCCCTCCCTCACCCTAGTGGCAACCAATCTTTGGATGCAGCCCGCATCAAAAGAACAAGGGGGTTCATCTGCCACCACCCCTGGGTAGCTACCACCCTGCTCACCTTCAACCCTCGTTTCTCTATCTCGGCCACGCACTTCTGGATGAGCAGGGGCACCTTGGTGGCCGTCTTCTCCCTCTCCACCAGCTGGCCCAGTTCCACGCCAAAGACATGGGGTTCCCGCTCTCTGGGATAGTCCCACTGCTCCACCAAGGTGAATTTGGAGTAGAGGACACCACGAGGTTGCAGCTGCACTGCCAGCTGCTGGGCCCGACAACCTATGGACCCAAGCAGTGTATCAACATATTGCCGAGTCACCAAACCCCAAGGTGATGCCACGACCCCAGCTGTACCTCGGAAGATGTGGGGCAGGACCACAGTGCCATGGCAGCTGAGACGGTTGCGGCAAGAGGTGGGATCCCAGGAGAAGATGATCACCTTGAGGTGCTGAGCACCCTCCAGCTCCAGGTTGAAGGTGTGGTTGAGGCCGAGGAACGCCGTCTTGCAGGGCAGCAAAGCTGTGCGCGCCCGGTTTTCCGCATCTACCTGCAACACGAGGAAAACCTCCCGGGCTTCGGCCCGTGGTGGCTTCAGATCCTTCACGCCATGGAGGTGAATGCTCACCAGCCCAGAGATGTTCTGCCCGCATCGTGGTGGCATCTCCCTACAACTGTAGGGGTGGAAAGCGCCCACATCCAGCCCCATCTCCCCATCCTCCATGTCAGAACATGCTCCAGCTTTGGCCGGAAGCTCTGGAGAGTCTCCATCGCTCAAGTAGCCACCTTTGCCAACAGCTTTGGCTCGTGGTAGCCCTGGCTGTGACGCCACGCTGCTGTCCAGGTGGTACCGGCTGATGACGTTGCTGGATTCCTTTCGGGCTTCCGAGGGTGAGGTGCCACCTTCTTGGCCACGAGGACGAGGGTTACGGAGGCTCAGCTTCCTCCGGAGCTCTGGTAGCTTCTTCATCTTCATGGAGAGGCGCCGGACGGTGCCTGGGGACTTCACCTTGGTGAGTGATCGGCCCTTCTTGGGGCTGGCGGGGGGTGACGGGGAGGACAACCCCATTCCCGAGCTCACACATGGGATCGGCATCTTCCCTGCAAGGGGGGAAAGGGGTGAGCGAGGGCACTAGAGGGCACTGGGGACGCTATCCTGGGGGATGGAGAGAGAACAGGGACTGTGGGGACCTAGGGACACTATCCTGGGGACACTTTGGGGACCTTGGAACACTGTCCTGGGGACACTGTGGGGTCCTGGAAACACTGTCCTGAGGGACCCTGGGATCCAGGAGACATCCTTGGGGACAGGAACTTTAAGGTCCAAAGGACACTGTCCAGGGAGACCAGAAAGGGACAGGGACCTGGGGACACTGGCCTGGGGACAGGGAAGAGATGGGGACCACGGGACTGGGATGATGTCCTGTGGGACCATGGAACGATGGGGTCTGGGGGACATTGAGGACAGGGGCCATGAGGTTCGTGGACAACAGGGTCCAGGAACCCTTGTAGGGGACAGAGAGTGGACAAAGACCAAAGTGTGGGGACAGGACTAGGGGTTCACAGGGGAAGCAGGACAGGGGCTGTGGGGTCTCGAGGACACTGGGGACGGGGACCATCAGATCTGGGGACCACAGGGTCCAGGAACCCTTGCTGGGGACGGAGAGAGGACAAAGACCGCAGGATGGAGACAGGACCATGGGGTCCAGGGCCACCCTGGACAGCCGTACAGGGACTCCGGGAGATGCGGGGCCACCACTGTCCCCAAACCCATAGCCATGTGCCAGCTCTCACCGCACGCCTGGGTCCTGGTGGCTCCAGGTTCCTCTCGGCCACTGGTGGCTCCACTCTCCTCCATACCCAACCCAATCTGTGGGGGCTCTTCCCTGCCCGTTTTGGGGGTGACCTCCCCACCCTGCATCTTCCAGGGCTTCTCAGCTTGGTTGTCCTCATCTTCTGGGATGGGGTTGTACCAGATGTCACCTTCACTGCCGGCTTCCACCTCAGATCCACCGCTTGGTTCCTCAAGACCCGGACCCTTGGCCGAGAGGACCCAATGGCGGCTGCTGCGCTCCAGGCTCTGCAAATACGCCCCGAATCCAGGGCTCCGCCCGGGCACCCCCAAATCCTCCTCCACCAGCTCCGTGTCCTCCTCAGGGTCCATCTCAGCAGGGTCTGGTGGATCTGGAGAGGTTTTAGGGGGCAGCGGGCGTCGCTCATCGCGGGAGAAAGGGGTCCAGTTTTGCTTGTGGGGCGCAACTGGGACCAGTTCAGGCGCCTCTGGGGCCACTGGGGAATCCGGATGCTCTGCGAGAGGAGAAGATTGGGATGAATGAAGGGAACTGCAAACCGGGACCGCACCCCCTTTCTGACACTGAGCACCCCAATTTCAGTGCTGGGCACCCTCTTTTTGGCACTGGGCATCCCAATTTCATCACTGGATACCCCTTTTTGCCACGGGGCACCCCGATTTCATCACTGGGCAACCCCTTTTCGGCGCTCCCCCTCCCCGGCACTGGCACCCCCTTTTAGCTCTGCCCCCCTCCCCCTTTTTTTTCCTTTTTGAGGAAGGAAAAGAGCCAGGATAAGCATGAGTGGGGGTGTCCCCAAAACACTGTCAGGGCAGGGGTGGGTTGGAAGGGTGTTGGCACAGCCAGACCCCCCCGACACCCCAATGGGGACAGGGCTGCTCCCCAACAGTGACAAAGGGGGCTCTGTCCGTGTCCCCTGGCTCCGCACTGTGAGGCTCCCTCCCCCACATACAGGGGGGACCCCAGTTTTCCACCCCAATCCCCTGTGCACCCCAACCTCCCTGTGCCCCCTCTGTCCTCTGCACCCCAATCCTCTGCACCCCACTACCCAGGGTCCCTTCCTCGGAGGGTGAGGGGGTGCAGAAGCCACCCCAGGGTGACAGAGGTTCTGATGGGGGGGTCCCCTCACATGGGGGGTGGGGGGTGGGGGGGGCACAGAAGGGACCCTGGGGTGATGGGGGGGTCTGATGGGGGGGGTCTGATGGGGGGAGTGCAGAAGGGACCCAGGGGTGAAGGGAGGGTCTGACGAGGGTCCCCTTGGGGTGGGAACACAGAAGGGACCCCAGGGGTGACGGGGGTCTGATGAGGGGGGGGGTGTCTGTTGTGGGGAGGGCACAAGGAAACCCAGGGGTGACGAGGGGTCTAATGGGGGGGAGGGGGGGGCACAAGAAACCCCAGGGATGAGGGGGGGTCTGACGGGGGGGTCCCGTCTTGGGGGAGGGGGCTACAAATGGGATCCCTGGGGTGATGGGGGTTCTGATGGGGGGATCCTCTTGAGGGGGGAACACAGAGGGCACCCCGGGGTGAGGGAGGGGTGTACTGGGGGGGTTCTGATGGTGGGTCCCCTGGGCGGGGGGGGTGGCGCAAGGAAACCCAGGGATGAGGGGTGTTTGAGAGGGTCTGAGGGGGGGGGTCTGAGAGGGGGGGTCAGGGGGGTCTGAAGGGGATTTGAGGGGGGATTCTGAGGCGGGGTTTGAGGAGGACTCTGAGGGAGGGTCTGAGGGGGGGGGTCTGAGAGGGGCTCTCATGGATGTCTGAGGGGGGGTCTGAGGGGGGACTGAGGAGGGGGCTGGGGGGGTCTGAGGGGGGGTCTGAGGCGGGACTGAGGAGGGGGCGGGGGGGGTCTGAGGTGGGGTCTGAGGCGGGACTGAGGGGGGGTCTGGGGGGGGACTGAGGGGGGTCTGGGGGGTGTCTGGGGGGGGACTGAGGTGGGGTCTGAGGGGCGTCTGGGGGCGTCTGAAGGAGGGTCCGAGTGGGGTCCGGGGGGGGGTCGGTACCTCTCTCCTTGCCCTCCGCCTTCTTCCCGCGGCCCCTCAGGCGGGAGAAGGTTCTCCTCAGCAGCGGCTCCGCCATGGCCGCTGTGTCCGCCCCACCCGCCCTCACGGGGCTCCCCCCAGTGTTCCCAGTTCCCCCCCAGTTGCCCCCAGCCCGGTCTCTCAGCGCGGCGGGGCCCGCAGCGGCCGCTCCGCCATCGGCGCTGAGGGCGGGGGAGGGGGCGGGGGCCGCCCGGGCGCTGCCGGGACATTGGGGGGGGACACCCCCCCCGCCCCCCCCCCCCCCCCCCCCCCCACGGGACAGGGATCCCCCACCTGAGACACAGACACCCCCCCCCCCCCCCCCCAGCCGTGATAGGGATCTCCCCCTTCTGTGATAGAGACCCCCCCCAGCCACAGGACAAGGACCCCCCACCCCTCATAAGGCCCCCCCACGCGTGATAGAGACCCCCCCCACGCGTGATAGAAACCGCCCCCCCACACGTGTCACACAGGCACCCCCACACAGGACAGAGACCCCTCCCGTGTCACACAGTCGTCCCCGCCCCCCCCGGGACAGGGAACCCCCTGCGGCGATAGAGACCCACTCCATGTGTCACGCAGACACCCCCCCACGGAACCCCCCTCAAGGGACAGGGAACCCCCTGCTGTAACAGGCCCCCCCCTCTTCTATGATAGAGACCCCCTCCCCTCCCCCCCCGTCACACAGATGTGTCCCCCCCACAGGACAGAGAGCCCCCTTGTGTCATACAGATCCTCACCCCCACAGGAGAGGGCCCCCCCCTACCTGTGATAGGGACCACCCCCCCCCAGTGTCACACAGACCCCTCCACAGGACAGGGACCCCGTCTGCTGTGACAAAGCCCCCCCACCTGTGACAGAGACCCCCTTTCTGTGAGCGAGACACCCCCTCCCCCCCCTTCTATGACAGAGACCCCTCCTGCTGTGACAGGAACCCCCCCACCCGTGACAGAGACTCTCCTGTGTCACAGACACCCCACGGGAAAAGGACCCCCCCCTTCTATGACAGAGCCCCCCCACGTGTACGCAGACTCCCAGCCCTCCTTAAATGCCCCCCAGATCCCCCCAAATACCCCCTCAGCACACCAAACACCTCCCTATCTCCCCAACACCCCCCAGTGCCCCCCAAACCCAGGAGCCACCCCACCTCCATCCACCCCAAGTCATAAGGGGGGGGTCCCCCACCCCACACAGCTGCCGAAAATCACCAGGATGAGGTTGCTCTCTGCACACGTGTTTATTGCCCCCAAAATTTGGGACCTCCCCCCAAATTCCACCCCGTACCCCAAATTTGTCCCCCACCCCAATACAAGGGCTGGGCTGGAGGTGCTGGCTTCATCCTGGACCTCTGAAGGTTAGGGATTGCAAGCAGAGAAGGTCCAAGGGGAGCCCCCCCCTCAAAAAAAGGGGGTGCCAGGGGAGAGGGGGGGAATTTGGGGTTCTCCCCCACAAATTCCACCCTGTACCCCAAATTTGCCCCCCCTCAAAAAAAAGAAGGGCTGGGCTGGAGGTGCTGGCTTCATCCTGGAGCTCCAGAGGTTGGGGGTTGCAAGTGGAGAAGGTCCAAGGGGAGCCCCCCCCCAAAAAAGGGGGTGCTGGGGGGGTGGAAGGTGGATTTTGGGGCTTCCCCCCTCGTGACTGCTCAAGGGTGCCCCTCGCACACCCAGGGCAGGGGGCTGGCACAGGGGTAGTCGTACCACTCGCCGTCCTTCCTCACCGCTGCGCAGTTCTCCTGGCGCCCGCCGTTGGGTTCACTCCTGTGCCACCAGCTTTGGGGGGGGACGACACACAACACACACACAGAGACAGGTTTTTGGGGTCCCCTCATGTCCCCAAACCCCATCCCCTGCTTTGTCCCCAGCGCCTGCCGGGCTGAACCTGCTTTCCCGAGGTAGAACGGTGCCGTTGGCTCGCTTCCAGGTGCCCTCAAGGTCTTCATCCCTGATGCCAAGCCAGGAGGAACCTTGGAGCAGGGTCTGGATGTGGTTCTTGGAGGGTGGGGGGGCAAATGTAGCACTGAGCCATGGCAGAGCCCCCACCCACCCCCACCATGACCCCCTGCCAACTCTTGGGGACAGCAGAACATAGGAACCATGGGATCATGGAGTCATGGGCTCATGGAATTGTGGAAGAACTGAACCATGGGATCATTGAACCATGGAACGATGGAATCACGAAATGATGGAACAATGGAACCATGGGATCGTGGAACCATGGAATCGTGGAACCATTGGAATCTTGGAACCATTGAATCATGGAATTATGCTTGGATCCATTTCCACCCTCACCTTCTGACCTCCTCCCTCCCTTCCTGGACATCTGAATCCATCTCCAACCTCACCTTCTCACCTCCTCCCGACCTTCCCAGACACCTGGATCCATCTCCAGCCTCACCTTCTCATCCCCTCCCTCCCTTTCTGGACACCTGGATCCATCTCCAACCTCACCTTCTCTTCAGGACCATCCACCTCCAGCAGCTGCGTGCCCAGGACCGAGCAGAAGTGCTGAGCGTCCGCCCAGGAACTCGTCATCTTGGAGTAGAAATAGCAGGAATTCCCAAAGTAGATCCAACCTTTGGAGCACAGGGGACAACCTGGGAATGGAGGGGGGACACAGAAAAGTTGGGGTCACCTCAAAGCTGGGGCTGTAAGACCCCAAAAATTGAGACAAGTCCTGGATGGAGACACCATCCCAGCTTCTGAGGTTGGAGTTCCAGGTTGGGATTTGGGTTCAATCCCGCCTCTTTAGGGTTAGGACTGGTTTTGGGGTCCTGTTGGGGTCTTGACCACATCAGAATTAGGTTAAATCCCATCTATTTAGGGTTAGGACTGGTTTGGAGTCCAGATTGGGTCAGAATTAAGTTCAAGCCAGTCTATTTAGGGTTGTCACTGGGTCCTGTTGAGGTCCCGACTGGGTCAGACTTGGATTAAATCCCATTTGTTTTTAGGGTTCGGACTGGTTTAGAGTCCAGACTGGGTCAGGATTAGGTGACTCCAGTGGCAAAGCTGAGGGTGACCACTTGGCCAATGGTGACGTTTCTACACCGTGAAGATCATTTAAGCCTCGGATTAAGATCAGACGTGGGCTGGAGGTGTTGGAGGCCAGGTTGGATGGGACTTGGAGCCCCCTGATCCGGTGGGAGGTGTCCCTGCCCATGGCAGAGGGTGGGACTGGATGAGCTCGAAGGTCCCTTCAAACACAACCCATTTCATGATTCCATGATCTTCCCAAACACAGAGGTCACAGGTTGGTGGTTCCCAGATGAACACCTAAGATGAAGGTGTTGGCACTCACAGGAGCGGGAGCAGACGTCGTCCTTGCTTCCGTAGACAACCCACCGGCTCCACTCACGATCCCCACTGTAGAGCATCACCACCTGCTGCACGTTGTTGCCGTAGTTGAAGTAGAGATTGTGTCCAGCCAATGCCAAGAGGCCACCATGGCGACACTCCCAACGCTGCCTCGCATCGTCCTCCCGGCACGGCTCCAACCTCACGAGGGACAGGTTGTCCTTGCGGGCGGCCGTGACGCAGTGGTGGCTCTCACAGCCCTGCAGGCGGCCACCGGGCAACCACTGGAAGCATTGGGCAGCGGCATCGGGTTGGCACGTGGTGGCCGTCAGCTGGAGCCCTGTGGCCACCACACACTTGCGGTGGTTCTCGTTGTAGAGCAGGAAGGAGCGGGAGGCTGGGGGGGACACACAGGGGTTGGGGATAGGTCCGTGGTGTCACCACAGGAAAGATGGATGGAGGTGGACACAAAGGGACTAGGAATACATCCATGGGTGTCACCATGGGAAGGGAAGATGGAGGGGAACACACAGGGCTTGGGGACAGGTCCTTGGGTGTCACCATTGAAAGGGAGAAGGGAGACGGACACATGGGGATCAGAGACACATCCACGGGTGTCACTATGGAAACGGGAGATGGAGATGGACATCTGGGGATTTGAGACGTCGTCCATGGGTGTCACCATGGGAAGGGAGGATGGGGGGGGTGGTGGGTGTGACACTCACCCACGTTTGGCACCTCCTTCATCTTCTCCGCCTCCAGTTCCTCTGTCAGAGCTGCAACTGAGGGGACACCCAGAGCTGTTGGGACGGTGTTGGGGGGTGCTGAGCCCTCAGACACCCAAGAACCTTAACTCTGCCCCTCAGCGTCTTCTCCCCAGGTGGAAGACGTCCCCATGGAGCTCCCCTACTCACGGTGCCGTGACCCGATGGTGAGGAGAAGGATGTTGACAAGCACCGAGATGCCCAGGGCCGTGGTGCCCACCAGCACCAGCTTCTGCTTGGAGCATCTCCGGGACGCTGGGGAGCGTGGGTGAGCGGGGACCAAGCCCCAGCTCAGGCAGTGCCTGGTGGCACCAGGTTTCGTCTCAGCATGGCTTGGTCCTTCTGGAGGTGCCCAAGATGTACCCGGCTGGTCTGGTGGACCCTTCTGGCTTGGGGGGGTGGTGGGAGGGTCCAGGGGCTCATAGAGGTTCTCCTCCATGGGGCATGGGTTGCTGCAGGCTGGGAAAGGGGACGTGGTGATGGCATCTGGGGGAGATATCCACATCCAGTGTCACCATTATCCTTGGGGACTCCCTGGAGCACCAGGGGTTGGGACCCCAGGTGTCTCTGACCTCTCCAGGTGTCACCCTCGGGCACCAGGGAAGGAGACGGGGATCCAGCTCAGTGCCACCACCCACCCTGTTACCCCCTCCTTCGTGCCACCACCCGCCCTGGGGACACTCCTTGATGCCACCACCTACCTTAGAAACTCTCCTTAGATGTCACCACCAGCCCTAGGAACCCCCTTGGGTGCCACCATGCACTCTAGAACTTCCTTTGATGCCACCACCCACCCTGAACACCTCCCTTAGATGCTACCACCCACCCTAAGCCCCACCTTGCTCACCAAGAACAGGGACAGGGGGTGCTCTCCACCCCTTCGAGACCCCAAAAGGGACTTGGGGGTGACATTAGGGACCCCTATGTGTCCCCACCCAGCACCCGTGGGTGCTCCCTACCTTCTCCAGGACCCAGGACCCTCAGCTGCCCCTGCCCAGCCTCCACGTTGCCGTACATGGTCCCTGCGGTGGCCAAGATGTCCCCAACAAGTGTCCCCAGAGTTGCCCCCAGCGAGTGTCCCTGCTGATAAAGCCCACAGGAAGTGGGTGACAGGGGACACCGGATGCCCAACTCCCGCCACCCTGGGGCCAGGACACTAAGGGGCCCCCGAGCACCCTGAAGGTCCCCAAAGCTTAGCTGGAGGTGGCATGGGTGGATTGTCCCTAACGGGTGGTGAAGCACCTGCTGGCCCTGGGGTCCTGATGACACGGAGGTGGTACCTATGGGTGCCTGGGTGTCCCCATGTCAACACGTCCCCATTCCCAGTGTCCCTATGCCGGGGTGTCTACACGTCCAGGTGTCCTCCTCTCCAAGATGTCCTCACAGCCAGGGTGTCCCCATGGCAATGTCCAGGGTGTCCCCATGTCCAGGGTGTCCTCGTGGTGTCCCCAACCAACATGATGTCCCTATGTCTGTGGCGTCCCTTGCACCCTCCCACCCCAGGGTGCCCCACGCCTGTCCCTGCACCCTTGGGTGGCCCCGAGGTGGCCCCACGCGCAGGAAGAGCTGGGCGCTATCAGCACCCACCAGCCACAGCCACTGGCGGCCACCAGGGTGGCCCAGGGGCTGGGGGTGGGGCTAGAGGGGCCGTGGTGGCGATGGATGTCCCATGGTGGTGCCATGGTCCCCCCCCCCCCCCCAGTTCTTGGAGAGCTTGGTGGCCCCAAGGTGGGAGATGCTGACCTGGAACACTGTTAACATAGCAGCTATCCAGCAGCCAATGGCCGTCCTTGGGGTCACAGACCAGTGGAAGGTAGGGGGTGTAGGAGGAACTGGCTCGGACGTAGCGCCAGAGGCTTCCTGACAGAGGGAGAGGACATCATCATGGCCATGGTGGAACACGAGATGCCATCGATGCGATGGTCACATCCAGAAAACCAAGAACCAAAAGAACCTTGACCGTGCTGGGAAGGAGAAGGAGGGCCAGGCGAGGTGTTCAGAAGGTTACAGGTGGTCAGTGGGGATTAGCTGGTGTTAGAAGGTGGAGATGGAGCCAAGGGCCAGGCTGCAGAAGAGCCACCGCATGCGTCCTCATGGACGGCTCAATGTCCCAGGTGAGCTCCAACACCAGGCAAGGAGGGGGGGAAGCCACCACAACGTCCTCATCACCGTGATGTTCCCATCCGCACATCAGCCCCACCAGCGCATCTCCACCACCACCATTGTCCCTACCACCTCATCAGCTGCTCAACATTGTCTCCACCACCTCATCAGCCCCACCACCACCCCACCACCCCACACGCCCTGTGCTCCTTGTGCCATGAGTGGGTGTTAATGGGGTTAGTGGTGAGCAGATACGTTAAGAGGACAAGCATGGTCAGGGTGCCACGATGCAGTTCTGCACCCAAACCCCAACGAGGAGGTGGGGGCACAGCCAGACCCCTTGAGGCCCTGAGCCTGGGGGGGTCACCAGCACCAGGTGGGGTCACCAGGTGGCTCCGGGAAGCCACCACCGTCCAGGCTCACCAGGAGCACTCCAAGCTCTCTCCTTGCTGGGCCAGGATGCATCATCCACGTGGCCAAGCTCCCCCCATGGGGCAGCGGCACCGCTTTTGGGGTCTCCATGGGGAGAAGTGGCATCAAGAGAGCTTCCCCAGCTCCACGGCGAGCTCTTACCGTCCTTGTGCACCCCCATGGCCGAGGCCGTGATGTCCGTTGTGACGTTGAAGTACGGAAGCCACAGGTCCTGAGGGGACAAGGTGGGGTGGTGGACACCATGGGGGTGGTGGACACCATGGGGGTGTTGGTGGGCGGGTGGTCCCAGCTCCCGGTGGGGTTGTCCGTGTGACGCACCTCTATCTGTTTGACCTGGAAAAACTTGTTGATGCTGGCATTGAAGGCAGAGCCCGAGAAGCTGGTGGTGATGGGGTAGGTGAGGTCCAGGACGGTCTCGAACACTGAATTCATGCACTGAAGGAGGACGAGGAGGAAGGAGCTTTAGGAACATCCCAGCAGGGAAGTCCTTTGTTGGGGTGGTGGACATCCACCCACCTTGGCCCACTCACACGCCTGCTGCTTGGTGCACACAGCGCTGTGCTCCTCAGCGTAGAGCGCCCCGATGAAGGCACCGATGGACGTGCCACCAACCGTGTCGACGGGGATCCCCGCCTCCTCCATCGCCTTGATCACCCCAACGTGAGGGCAACCCCTGGATGGACGGAGAAGACAAAGTTGAGAATGGATGAGAGAAGGACCTCGACTTCACTGGGTCCCAAACTGCCACGGTGCGGCACCCACCTGGCTCCACCGCACCCCAGGACCAGGGTGATGCTGTTGCCTGTGAGGACTCATGCCAAGCGGGAGAAGTCGCTATGCCAGTCGGTGCTCTTCACAAAGAGCTTCTCATACATCTTTCACTGGGGGTGGGATGGCCAACGAGTGACGATGATGATGGTGGTGGGACCACCAAGACCACCCAAGGAGTCACACCTACCAGCTTGGTGGGGCACTGGTGGGGTAAGATGTGTCGAGGACACTTGATGTGGAGGTGGCCTGATCACCAGCTGCGCATGTTGAGCCACTCAACGGCGCGAGAAGGGCTGGGACCATCTTCACGCTGTAGGAGGACCAACTGCTTCAACGCCCGCACCGCCGTGTTCTCCAGCATCCGCTCCAGCTGTAGAAGCCATCAGCCACCCAATGCGGTGTTGTCCCACCACTGCCAACCTCCTCCTCCCAGCTCACCTCGCCCAACACCGGTTCTTGGTCGTCCAACACTATGAGGATGCAGTCGGCTTGACGGATGCAACGTATGGTCCACGGCGTCAGGGTGGAGTTGGTTTGGTAAAGGACAATGCAGTGGATGTCCTCTTGCTGGGCCAACCAGCCTGACAGGTAGCACTCCTGGATGCTGCTGAGATGGGAGAGGTGGTGGCCACATGGTGGTGGGTCACCAATCGTGTTCCTCCCAAGCGGAGTTACCTGTCCAGCGCCGAGGAGCCGAGACGGGTGCGGATGATGTCACTGTTGAGAAGAAACGTGGGACCTGGGAAAAGTGAGGACATGATCACAGGTGGCCCATGGGGCTGTTGGTCATCACCATGGCGTGGGCAGCACCGTGAGGTGGGGCTCTGGGTGTTGCCATGGTTACCACTGTGCCGTGGGAGTGTGAGCGGCACTGTGAGGGCATCACTGCCAAGCCAAGATGGTCACCATGCCATGAGGCGACCATGCCGTAGTGCCCACTGCACCATAAGACCATGGGCACCTCCTCTCCTCAGCCACCACTGTCCCATGGGGCTGTGATCACCACCACATCACGGTCACCTCCTCACCATGGTCACTTCCATGCCATGGCCACCACAGTGCCACTCACTGATGGCATTGAGCGCATGCTTGAGCTCCAGGGTGAAGGCTGCCATGGGGATGTCTTTGCACACGGGCAGCACGGCCACCGTGGACAGGTTGCTGGTGGGGTTGGTGTGCTGGAGGCCACACCTAAGCCAGAACCTGCAAGGGACAGGGACGTGGTGGCAGTGAGAGGACACCATGATGGGGTGGTGGACGCATCCCACACGTTGCTCTGATAGCCTTGGAGAGGACCCTCCCACACCTGCAGTCCCTTCAGGACCTACTTGCAAAGGGACCACAGAGCTGCTGAAGGTTCCCCAAGATCTTCTGGCTCAGGAGGTGGATGCGGTGGGTGACGACCGGCGGAGATGTGGACATGGATACCCATCACACCTGGCAGGGTTTCCAAAGTTGGAGACTCATTACCACCCCCCATCAGTGTCCCGCATGTCTCCATGGGTTCCACCACCCACTCTCGGGGATGTCACCCCTTTAGATCATCAAGCCCTTCTCCACCATCAGCTCCAACTACTCTAGAGCTGAAGCTGGTTTTAATGAGCATCGTGGCCACCAGCTGGAGGGGACATGGAGGGGGGGCATTGCCCTTCCTCAAGAAGAGGCTGAAGACCTTGTGAGGAGAATCTGGGGGTACCTGGGGGTGTCTACACTTAATGTTGTTCAAGGTGCCTTCAGGCAGCTTGGCCAGCTTGGTGTCCCGGACCGCTTGGACTGTGGTGGCTCAGGGCTGCTGGGTGAGGGCTTTCACCTGGAGAAGAAGACAAAGAGCTGAGATCTCTCACCCGGACGTACGGGATGTCCACCCCACAGTCCCAACGCGGCTCTCACCATGCCGTTGAAATCTCCACGGCCATACGCCCCCATGAGCTTCTTCCTGCTGCCCTTCTGGATGCTCATAGGTGCCCCTTGAACATGATGTAGGTGCAGTTGGACTTGTCCCTCTGCCTGGAGGCCACCACCGATGGGAAGTCATCACCAAGTCGAGGTGGGCCCCCATCCCTTGATACCCACCTGTAGAGCGCTTGCCCGGCCTCCACCACCATCCAGTTGATGGCAAAGTCCATCTGGAGCACAAAGAGGACATCTGGGCGGCCACCGTGTGGGCCACGCTCAGCACCACGCTGGGCTGCTCCTTCATGATCCTACGGGTCAACAGCACTCGGGGTGGCCTCAAGAGTTGCCACCAGAGTGCGCAAGCCACGAACTCCCCTTGGGCCCAGAACTTCTCCCCCAGCATCAGGGCTCACTTGTAGAAGTCCGACTTGGAGATCTTGAGGAAGATGCAGTCACGGTTAGCTTTGATGGTGAAGATGAGGGGTTCCCCGGTGAGCGCGGCCAACTGTCCCACCATCTTGCCAGCGTGAGCCAAGAAGAGGCAGATGTCTTACGCCTCATTGATCACGCGCTGGGAGACATGCAGACAGCCCCACAGCACGTAGTGCAAGCTCACGTCCTGCCCAAATGCCACCCCGTCACTGTTGGGGACCACCTGAGACCTTGAGATCTACCACAAGACCATGGCCAACTCCATCCCTCAGCCACCAGCACCACGGGTCTGTGATCACCACCACGCCGTGGCCACCAAGTACCACCAGAACTGCTTGGGGTTTCTTCTGGTCCTTCTGTCCCCTCCCCATCCCCAAGGCCACCACCATGGTGTCACTCACTCTTGAGGCGCAGCCGGCAAACAAGGACCACAATGGCAGCGGTGATGACATTGAAGAGCCCGAGAATCACCCACAGGACCTGTGGAGGGAGAGGAGGTCCCCACATTGTCCCCAGTGTCCCCCAGGGTGACAGATGGCACCACCACCTGGTGACACGGAGGGGTGGAAGGGTCTCGACAGTGGTGGAGATGAGGATGGTGTCCCCAAGGACATGGGGATGGGTCCATGTCCTCTTGGGGTTCTCAACAGCATTGGGGACCAGGATGGTGTCCCCTTGGGGTGCTCAACGACATTGGGGACCAGGACGTTGTCCCTTGGGGACATGGGGATGAGCTCATGTCCCCTTGGGTGCTCAAAAGCTCCAGGGACCACAATGTTGTCCCTGGGTACATGGGGACAAGTTTGTGTTCCCTTGGGTTCTCAACAGCTCTGGGAACCAGGATGTTGTCTCCTAGGGCTTGGGGACAAGTTTGTGTTCCCTGGGGTGCTCAGCAGCTTTGGGGACCAGGCTGGGGTCCCCTGGGGACATGGGGACACATCTGTGTCCCCCTGGGATGCTCAGTGGTGTTGGGGACCAGGAATTTGTCCCTTTGGGAAATGTTCATGGCCCCTTGGGTTGCTCAACAGCATCAGGGACCAAGCAGCTGTCCCCAAGGACATGGGGACAAGTTTGCGTCCCCTTGGGTGTTCAAGAGCATCAGGGACCAGGATGGTGTCCCCCTGGCTGCTCAACAGCACTGGGGACTGAGAAGATGTCCCCAAGGACACAGGGACAAGTTTATGGCCCATTGGGTGCTCAAGAGCATTGGGAATGAGGACATTGTCCCCAAGAACATGGGGACAAGTTTGCATCCCCCTGAGTTCTCAGCAGCTTCGAGGTCCAGAACAGTGTCCCCTTGGGTGCTCAAGAGCATCAGGGACCAGGATGGTGTCCCCTGGGGACACGGGGACACATTTGTGTCCCCTTGGGGTGCTCAACGACATTGGGGACCAGGATGTTGTCCCTTGGCAACATGGGGACGAGCTCATGTCCTCTTGGTGTTCAACACCATCAGGGACCAAGAAGCTGTCACCAAGGACCTGGGGACAACTTTGTGTTCCCTTAGGTTCTCAACAGCTCTGGGGACCACGATGTTGTCCCTTGGGGCCTGGGGACATGAGGACACCTTGGTGTCCCCTGGGTGCTCACCATGCCGGTGGGGAAGGGCTCCTTGCTGAAGAACCTGGGCAGCACGGCCGTCAGCGAGGTGGCCTGGGGAGGAGGGGACAAGGGGACAGCTGAGCACTCGAGGTGTCTCCAGGGGTGGAGACAGAACTAGGGGTGACACTGTCCCCCCCCCATGCAGAGGTGACAACCCCCACCTCCGTGTCCTCCTGTGGGTCTGACTCACTCTGCCCCATGGTGGCCGCAGGGCGTCGCCTACCCAAAAACCCGCAGAAATGGGGTGAAACAGGCAGAAAATGAGAAGTTTTGGGGATGTGGGGACCTTGGTGGGACCTGGGGACAACGAGGTGACATCAACGGGTGGGGGGGAGAACTCCACCAGGGATTAGGTTAGGCCCCACTTTGTCACAAGATGGGGGGCAGCAGTGGCCTGGGGTGTCTCCAAGGTGCTTGGTGACTTCAGTGTCACCTCCTTGGGGACTTTTTTGGGCCCTCCCCCCCTTGGGGACACCAATGTCCCCTCCCTGGTGAGAGGAAGCAGTGGCAGAGGTTGTGAGAACCTTGGTGACCGCAGGGTTGGCACTAATATCACCAATGTCACCTCGATGTCACCAGTGCCCCCCCCCCCCCACCCCAAGGGTCCCCAAGCAGCAGAGGCACTGTCAGCCACGGTGTTCGTGTCTCCCCCTGTGTCACCCCCGTCCTTGCCAAGGACACCCTGGTGAGGGGATGGTGGCAGCAGGACGTCCCGGAGCCTGGTACGTGTGTCCCTGCCCCACTGCCAGCAAGGCCACCCCGGGGGATGGACAGGGGACATGGCCAAGCGTGGCGACATCAAGCCAGTACCCAGCTTGGGGGGGGGGGCGGTGCCACCCTCAGAGGTGACAAGTGCCCTCCCCCTTGGGCTAAAAATTGCTCCCCCCCCCGGAGACAACTGCCCTCTCCCCAGGGTGACAACTGCTCTCCCTCGTTGACCCCCCCGCCCATTATTGCCCCCAGGTACTATTGCCCCCGCCCCCATTTTCATTACACCCCCCATCCCCCCTAACTGGGGGACTGCTGCTGCCCCCCCACCCCTTCAAGCTGTTATTGACTCCCCCGGACATTATTGCCCCCCCAGGCCATTGTCGCCCACTCCCCACCTCATGCCCCTCCAAATTCCCCCTAGACTGATTCTGCCCCCCCCTCTTTATTGCCCCCCCCCCATTAATGCCCTCCTAAACTGCGTCCTGCCCCCCCCAAATGCCCCCCCATTAATGTCCCCCCCAATTCCCCCCAGACCAATTCTGCCTCCCTTTTATTGCCCCCCCCAAATCACATCTGCCCCCTCCCCAAGCCCCCCCCGAAGATGCTGTCCCCCCTTCCCCTCTGGCCCCCCCAAAGCCGTTGCTCCCCCAACCCCCCCCCCCCAGGCCGGTTCTTCCCCCCCCAGGCCGCCCCAGAAGCCGATACACTATGCCCATTATAGCCCCCCCATTAATGCCTCCCTAAATTCCCCCCGACTGATTCTGCCCCCCCTTTAATGCCCCCTCAAAATCCCCCCAGACTGGTTCATCTCCCCCTTATTACCCCCCCCCAAATTCTACCCCCCCCCCCCGCCAAACCCACACCTGCCCCCTCCCCCAGGTCCCCCCCAAAGCTGCGGGCCCCCCCTCCCGCTCCGGCTCCCCCAAAACCGTTGCCCCCCCAAACTCCCCCCACCAAGGCCCTCCCAAAAGCCGTTGCGTGCCCCTCCCTTATTGCCCCCCCATAAACGCTCCCCACAAATTCCCCCCCAGACTTGTTCTGCCCCCCCATCGCTGCCCCCCCAAATCCACCCCACGACTGGTTCTGCCCCCGCCTTTTATTGCCCCCCCATTAATGCCCCCTCAAACTCCCCCCCCAGACCGGTTCTGCTCCCCCCCTCAAACGAGATCTGGCCCCCCCTCCAGGCCCCCCAGTCTCCCCTCAGTTCCTGCCCTTCCCGCCGCGCTCACCCCTCCGCTCCCAGCGCTCACCGCGGCCCCGGCGCGCGCTCCCGGCGCCTTTCAAGACGCCACGCCCGTCGCGGCGATGACGTCACGCATCGCGTCCGGGAGCGCGCGGGGCGCCGCCGCCATGTTGAGAAGGTCAAGAGTAACGCGGGCCGAAGCAGCGGCGTGGGCGCCATCTTGGGTGTGGCGGTACAGGGTGTTGTCGCAAAGCGCCGGCGCGAGCGGGAGGGCGGCTTGGTGCGCGCCCTGGCGCCATCTTGGGAGCGGCTCCTGCTCTGCCCCAAACCTCATTCTGGGGTCAGACTTGGCCTTTTGGGGTCACAACTCAGTCCAGGAATGAAAGAGGCGGGAAGAGCAGCTCCAGCCTCTTAATTTGGGGTCAAATTGGGCCTTTTGGGGGCCACAACTCATTCCATGAATGGAAGGAGCACAAAGAGCAGCTCCAACCCCGCCACTGAGGAGGCTGACAACACGGACTCCCATGCAGAATCGCAGACCGTTTATTGTCAGAAGGCTGCATTTTTATATTCTTCAGAGTTTATCCCACGCTTGATGTTTTTAACACGATTGGATCCGCACAGCTGTCCCCGCGCCGTAGTTCCTGCTGGCGCAGGCTTTCTGTGGCCGAACGCTGCCTGCGGGACGAGTGGCAGCCAATGCTGTCGCGTTCTGGCGTGAAGCTTCGTGGGGAGCGCACGGAGAGCCGGCTCCGGGGGCTCCTTGGTCCGAGGGACCTGTGAGGGTGCCCGCTTCTGTAGGAGAGCGCTGGCAGTGTGACGGGGGCAGGGATGGCATTGGCAGACACGGAGACTCACCGCACCGCTCGCTACAGCCTGCAGTGCTGCCGCCGGGAGAAGCTGGCATCAAAAAGGAAGGGAATAAGGGGAAATAACCAGCGGACCAAACAGCCCGGGAGGCAGCGCTGGGACAGGAAAACAGGATAATGTTGGTCCTGACCCCTAATGAGGCTATTGCTGAAGTCCCAGCCTTTACTTGGAAGGAAGAGGCAAGCACTATGTGACCAGTTTTTGAGAGAATACGGGTGTGTTGAGGTTTATGGGTTTATGAAGTGAACAGGCAAAGTGAACACCAGACCTCACAGAAGGACAGGATAAAATATGAAAATACATTACGAACCTATTGGAGAGAGAAGACTAAGAAGAGCTGAATGCAGTAAGTGTTTCCCCCATATTCCTCAGTTTTAAGCAAGCTAGTCCCCAAAATTTGGGACGTTTGGGAAGTGATTGGGAACGAACTATCCAGGCTTGGGAAAAAAAAAAAAAAAAAAAAAAAGGTTGACTTGGAAACAGGAAAAGAGGCAGCAAAGACAAATTCAGAGGAATAGGTCAAGGGCTGAACTGGATCAGTTACCGGTTGTGGCCACCCCAAGAAGCCAAGCTCAGAGAGGGCAGGACTGGATTAACCTCTGTCCCTGTCATCAGAGTACTCCACTGCTGGCTGCAACCCAGTAGGTGTTGAGAGATGAAGGGACGCGTTCTAGCAGACCTCTTGGCGGGGTTGGCAATACTTGTATGGGAAATGCCATGGGGAGAAAAGAGTGCCACAACAGGGACAGATCCCCATGAGAATTCATTCGTGGCTCTAGCAGAAGGTATAGCCCAGGTGTACAATCTGGGGTACGTGGAAGGCCATTTGGTCTCCCAGAATAGCCTTGGACGTCCGTTCCGATCACTGTCAGTCAAATAGTCCGTAATTATACTGACCTTTCAGATCAAACAAACCATTATGGGGATCGGTGGAAGATAAAGTGTCCACAACAGGGAACACAGAAGAAGCGTTAGTGGGGAAAGCAAGGGCAAATATACATTTAAAAAGGGGGCTATGTATTGATTATTTTTTATGTTCTTATTAATTTTACTCTACTTGATTCCATGCTTTATAAGGTTAGTTACACGTGTAATTGAAGGAACGCAGATAACCAGTATGCCAAACGAACCCAAGCGCTGCCAGAGCTGGATCCAATCCAATATCCCAGAAAATAATGATTCTTCCAAGACGAGATAAGGAAAGGGAGCAACAGTATAAAGAATTACAATTGATCTTAAACAAACTTGAACAACAGTATGAGTCTCAATCAAGCAGTAATATTAATTAGGCATTCGGGAAAAATGTATACGTCGAGTGTAGGATAGATATCGCGGGTGAGGGTAGTAGAAGCTCAAGCCAAATCTGACCAAAAGAGAAGAGGCGGGATTGTGAAAATAGGCAATTAAATTATTGGCTTTGCACTTTGTTTAAGCTTGATGGGCGATTAGGGGGTCTGCAATGGAATTTTGTAAAAACTTTGTGAGGAGGCAGTTTTTGCCATCCCATGAAGAATGACTTGTGCTGATAAGGAAGCAATTTTTACGAGCCCATCAGGAGTGCATTGCACTGATAAGGAGGAGGCTTCACATAGTCTTGGCAAGAATCTCCAAGATCCCCATGGCAAGATACCAGCTGAGCCTGTACAGAAGACAGAGGCTGAGGAGGAGGGAACTTACGTACACGATTCCCTGGAACTGATGAGCCTAACGCGGCCAACTCCTGGAAATGGGATGAATATGTGCATGTAATGAATATACGCATATAACGAATATGTCCCAACTGTATAATAACCCACTCTGGCTGAGGCCGGGTGCGCCTCTGGCGATCCTTAGCTACGTGCCCAGCGCTGCTACCTTGCTTTGCAAATAACGACCTCACAATGAACAATAAAGGGTCCTCTTTAATGTCTTTATTGATGATCTGGATGAGGGGATCAAGTCCATCATTAGCAAGTTCGCAGATGATACCAAGCTGGGAGGAAGTGTCGATCTGCTGGAGGGTAGGAGGGCCCTACAGAGGGACCTTGACAGGCTGGAGAGATGGGCTGACTCCAACAGCATGAGGGTTAACAAGTCCAAGTGCTGGGTTCTACACTTTGAACACAACAACCCCATGCAGAGCTCTGGGCTGGGGACAGAGTGGCTGGAGAACCGTCAGGCGGAAAGGGACTTGGGAGTGCTGGTGGACAGGAAACTCAACATGAGCCAGCAGTGTGCCCGAGTGGCCAAGAGGGCCAACGGCATCCTGGCCTGCATCAGGAATAGCGTGGCCAGCAGGAGTAGGGAGGTCATCATCCCCTTATACTCGGCACTGGTCAGGCCGCACATCGAGTGCTGAGTCCAGTTCTGGTTCCCTCAGTTTAAGAAGGATGTTGAGATGCTGGAGTGCGTCCAGAGGAGAGCGACGAGGATGGGGAAGGGGCTGGAGCACAAGCCCTGTGAGGAGCGACTGAGGGAGCTGGGGTTGTTCAGCCTGGAGAAGAGGAGGCTCAGGGGAGACCTTATTGCTCTCTACAACTGCCTGAAAGGAGGCTGAGGTCAGGCAGGGGTTGGTCTCTTCTCTCAGGTGACCGGTGACAGAACAAGAGGACACGGTCTCAAGCTTCATAAAGGAAAGTTTAGGCTCGATATTAGGAAAAATTTCTTTACTGAGAGGGTGATTGGCCATTGGAATGCGCTGCCCAGGGAGGCGGTGGAGTCACCATCCCTGGAGGTGTTTAAAGGGAGATTGGATGAGGCACTTAGTGCCATGGTCTAGATGACGAGTGGGTGTAGGTGTTGGGTCATAGGCTGGACTCGATGATCTCAAAGGTCTTTTCCAGCCTTGTGATACTGTGATACTGTGAAATATTTTTTTTTCAATGATTTCCCTCAGTTGTTTTTGACAGGTTCTTTATGCTCCTCCCCCAGAGAGGACACCCCCCATCAGCCCTCCTCACCCCTGGGTCCCTTCTGCACAAACCGACAGGGATCCCCCCCATCAGTTTCCCCCCTGTCAGCCCTGGGGTCCCTTCTGTGTTCCAACCCCCAGGGGACGCCCCATCAGACCCCCCCTCATCCCTGGGGTTCCTTGTGCCCCCCCCATTAGACCCCTCATCACCCCTGGGGTTCCTTCTTCCCTCCTGTCACCCCAAGGTCCCTTCTGCTCCCCTCACCGAAGGGATCGCATCATCACCCCAGAGTCCCTTCTGTGCCCCCCCCCGTCCCCCGAGGGGACCCCCTCATCAGAACCTCTGTCACCCTGGGCTCCCTTCTGCACACCCTCACCCCCTGAAGAAGGGATCCTGGGTAGTGGGGTGCAGGGGATTGGGGGGCACAGGACAGAGGGGGCACAGGGAGGTTGGGGTGCACGGGGTTGAGGGGTGCAGGGGATTGGGGTGCACAAGTTGGGGGGCTGCAGATAACCTGGGGGGCACAAATGCACTGGGGAGTGCAGGGAATTGGGATGCACAATTGAGGTCCTGTGTGTGTGTGTGTGCGGGGGGGGGGCAGGACCCTGCCTCACAGTGCGGAGTGGCCCCTGTCCCTGTTGGGGTACAGCCCTGTCCCCATTGGGGTGTGAATTCCATAGGAGCATCTGCTGATAAGGAGGAACTGGTGTGGGAGCATCGGCTGATAAGGAGTGGGTCAGCCCTTGACAGGAATATCCAGGACCCCAGGTAAAATGTCAACGGAGCCTGCGCGAAGGCCCCTCGCAGGAGCACCCCAAGGGGTGGAACTTCCGCTGATGATGTCCTGGAACTGCTCCATCAGTGGAATGGATATGGGTGTCCTTTGGCAATAAACCCCCACCTGTTCTGTGTTCCGGGCGCAGGGCTTTTTGGAACTCGCTGACCTGCTGCCCCCGGTGAAATAAACACACCTGGCTGCGAGTTGGGGGAGCCTTTATCCCGCAAGTCAAGGGGGACGGGGGGGACATGGGGAGAGGGGACACACAGGGACACGGGGACGGGGGTCATGGGGAGGGACGGGGGAGACACAGGGACATAAGGAGGGACAGGGGGACAGAGGGGACACAGTGCAGGGGGGATGGGGGAGGGACGGAAAACATAGGGGACACGGGGGGGGGAGGGACAGAAGGAGGGGGGGCACAGGGAGAGACGGACGAGGGGAGAGGGACAGAGGGGACGTGGTAAGGGGGATGCAGAGGGCATGGGGGGAACACAGGGGACACAGGGAGGGGGGGACAGATGCGGGGGCTTGGGGGGGAAATGAGCAAAGGAGGCGACACGGGGAGGGGACACGAGGAGGAGGGATGGGGGGATGGGACGGGGGGGAGGGGTGGGACGACAGGGGACACGAGGGGACATGGGGAGGAGGGGACAGGAAACAGAGGGGATGTGGTGAGAGGGACTCAGGAGACACGGGGAGGGAGGACGTGGAGGAGGGACAGAGGGGACACAGGGAGGAGACACAGGGGGCATGGAGAACGATGGGGGGGACACCCTTTTCAGTGTTGCCCCCACTTTTTTGCCACTGGACACCCCAATTTCAGCACTGGGCACCCTCTTTTTGGTGCTGCCCCACCGCGTGAGTGGGGGGGTCCCCAAAACACTGTCGGGGCAGGGGGGGTGGGGGTGGGGGGTGGGCGGAGGTGGGTGGCAATGGCCAGACCCCCCCGACACCCCAATGGGGACAGGGCTGCACCCCAACAGGGACACGGGGGGCTCTGTCCCCTGGCTCCGCACTGTGAGGGAGAGTCCTGCCCCCCCCCCAGGGGGGACCCCAATCGTGCACCCCAGTCCCCTGCACCCCACTACCCAGGGTCCCTTCCTCAGGGAGGGGGGCGAACAGAAGGGAGACTTTGCTGATGGGGGGTGGGGCTCCTTGGGTGGGGGGAGAGAAGGGACTGATCGGGGGGGTCTGATGGGGACGTCCCCTGGGGGAGGGGGAGTGCAGAAAGGAGTCCAGGGGTGAGGAGGGGACTGACAGGGGGTCCCTTCCATGGTGGTGGTGGGGCAGAAGGAACCCCAGGAGTGATGGGGGGGTCTGATTGAGGGGGGTCTGATGGGGGGAGTGCAGAAGGGATCCAGGGGTGAAGGGAGGGTCTGACGGGGGTCCCCTCGGGGTGGGGACACAGAAGGGACCCCAGGGGTGACGGGGGGCTGTGTGTCTGTTGTTGGGGAGGGCACAAGGAAACCCAGGGATGAGGGGTGTTTGAGGGAGTCTGGTCAGGGTCTGAGGGGGAGTCTGAGGAGGTGGATTGGGGGGGGGTCTGAAGAGGGGTGTGAGAAGGATCTGAGGTAGGGTCCGGGGGGGGGGTCTGAGGGAGGGGGATTGGGGGGGGGGTCTGAAAGAGTGTCTGAGCCAGGCCTATGGGAAGGTCTGAGGGGGTCGGTACCTCTCTTCTTGCCCTCTGCCTTCTTCCCGCAGCCCTGTAGGCGCCGCCGGGAGATTTCGAGGCGGGGGCACCCCCACACGGGACAGGGACCCCTCATCTGGGACACAGCCCCAGCCCCAGCTGTGATAGGGCCCAACCCTGTCCTGTGATAGAGACACCCCCTTGCCACAGGACAGAGAACCTCCTGCTTTGACAGGGACCCCCTCACCTGTGATAGAGACACCCCTTGTGTCACACAGATTTCCCCCCCCATGGGACAGGGACCCCCCCCCCCCCGCTGTGATAGAGACACCTCCCTCTTCTATGACAGAGCCCCCCCCCCCGCTGTGATGGGGACCCCCCCCCACCCGTGATAGAGACCCCCCCTTCAGCCCCTCTAATATCCCCCAGTCCCCCTCAAATACAACCCAGCCCCTCCCAAATATCCCTCCAGTCCCCTAAACTTCTCTCCAGCCCCCAATACCCCCCATACCCCCCCAAACAACCCTCCAGACCCCCGAATACCCCAAGACCATCCCAAATATCTCCCAGACCCCCCGAAACACTGCCCAGATCCCCCTCAAAACCCCTGCAGCCCCCCAGCATACCCCCCAACATCCCCCAGACCTCTTTAAATAGCTCCCAGCCCCCCTCAACTTCCCTCCAGCCTCCCAAGACCCCTCTAGCACCCCTAAATACTCCCCATGACTCCCCTAAACATCCCCAGCCCCTCCAAACATCTTTCCAGCCTTCGAATACCCCCAGACCCCTTTAAATACCCACCAGACTCCCCTAAAATCCCCCAGACCCCCTTGAATACCCCCCAGATCACCCCAAATACTCCCCCAGCACCCCAAACATCCCCCCATCCCTCCAACATCCCCCAGCGCCCCCCAAAAAACCCGTCCAGCCCCCCCAAACACAAACCCAGCAGCCACCCCACCTTCATCCACCTCAAGTCAAGAGGGGGGTCCCCCACCCCATGCAGCCCCCCCAGATCACCAGGATGAGGTCTCACTCTGCACCCGTGTTTATTGCCCCCAAAATTTGGGACCCTCCCTCAAATTCCACCCCATACCCCAAATTTGCCCCCCCCCCCCCCCAAAAAAAAAAAGAGCTGGGTTAGAGGTGATGGCTTCATCCTGGAGCTCTGAAGGTTGGGGGTTGCAAGTAGAGAATGTCCAAAGGGAGCCCCCTGCGCCCCCCAAAAAGGGGGTGCCAGGAGATCGAGGGTAGAATTTTGGGCTCCCCCCTCAAATTCCACCACCACAAAAAGGGCTTGGCTGGAGGTGGTGGCTTCATCCTGGAGCTCTGCAGGTTGGGGGTGGCAAGCGGAGAAGGTCCAAGAGGAGCCCCCCCCAAAAAAGAGGGGGTGCTGGGGGTGGGGGTGGATTTTGGCGTGTCCCCCTGCCTTGTGCCCTCTCAGCGGTGCCCCTTGTACACCCAGGGCAGGGGGCTGGCACAGGGGTAGTCGTACGAATTGCCGTCCTTACACACACACACACACACACAGACAGGGTTTTTGGGGTCCACGCATGTCCCCAAACCCCATCCCCCACTTTGTCTGCAGTGCCCGCTGGGCCAAACCTGCTTTCCCAAGGTAGAACGGTGCCGTTGGCTCGCTTCCAGGTGCCCTCAAGGTCTTCATCCCTGATGCCAAGCCAGGAGGAACCTTGGAGCAGGGTCTGGATGTGGTTCTTGGAGGGTGGGGGGGCAAATGTAGCACTGAGCCATGGCAGAGCCCCCACCCACCCCCACCATGACCCCCTGCCAACTCTTGGGGACAGCAGAACATAGGAACCATGGGATCATGGAGTCATGGGCTCATGGAATTGTGGAAGAACTGAACCATGGGATCATTGAACCATGGAACGATGGAATCATGAAATGATAGAACAATGGAACCATGGGATCGTGGAACCATGGAATCGTGGAACCATTGGAATCTTGGAACCATTGAATCATGGAATTATGCTTGGATCCATTTCCACCCTCACCTTCTGACCTCCTCCCTCCCTTCCTGGACATCTGGATCCATCTCCAACCTCCCCTTCTCATCTCCTCCCTCCTTTCCTGGACATCTGGATCCATCTCCAACCTCACCTTCTCATCTCCTCCCTTCCTTTCTGGACACCTGGATCCATCTCCAACCTCACCTTCTCTTCAGGACCATCCACCTCCAGGAGTTGCGTGCCCAGGACCGAGCAGAAGTGCTGAGCGTCCGCCCAGGAACTCGTCATCTTGGAGCAGAAATAGCAGGAATTCCCAAAGTAGATCCAACCTTTGGAGCACAGGGGACAACCTGGGAATGGAGGGGGGACACAGAAAAGTTGGGGTCACCTCAAAGTTGGGGCTGTAAGACCCCAAAAATTGAGACAAGTCCTGGATGGAGACACCATCCCAGCTTCTGAGGTTGGAGTTCCAGGTTGGGATTTGGGTTCAATCCCGCCTCTTTAGGGTTAGGACTGGTTTTGGGGTCCTGTTGGGGTCTTGACCACATCAGAATTAGGTTAAATCCCATCTATTTAGGGTTAGGACTGGTTTGGAGTCCAGATTGGGTCAGAATTAAGTTCAAGCCAGTCTATTTAGGGTTGTCACTGGGTCCTGTTGAGGTCCCGACTGGGTCAGACTTGGATTAAATCCCATTTGTTTTTAGGGTTCGGACTGGTTTAGAGTCCAGACTGGGTCAGGATTAGGCGACTCCAGTGGCAAAGCTGAGGGTGACCACTTGGCCAATGGTGACGTTTCTACACCGTGAAGATCATTTAAGCCTCGGATTAAGATCAGACGTGGGCTGGAGGTGTTGGAGGCCAGGTTGGATGGGGCTTTGAGCCCCCTGATCCGGTGGGAGGTGTCCCTGCCCATGGGAGAGGGTGGGACTGGATGAGCTCGAAGGTCCCTTCAAACACAACCCATTTCATGATTCCATGATCTTCCCAAACACAGAGGTCACAGGTTGGTGGTTCCCAGATGAACACCTAAGATGAAGGTGTTGGCACTCACAGGAGCGGGAGCAGACGTCATCCTTGCTTCCGTAGACAACCCACCAGCTCCACTCGTGATCCCCACTGTAGAGCATCACCACCTGCTGCACGTTGTTGCCGTAGTTGAAGTAGAGATTGTGTCCAGCCAATACCAAGAGGCCACCATGGCGACACTCCCAACACTGCCTCGCGTCGTCCTCCCGGCACGGCTCCAACCTCACGAGGGACAGGTTGTCCTCGCGGGCGGCCGTGACGCAGTGGTGGCTCTCGCAGCCTTGCAGGCGGCCACCGGGCAACCACTGGAAGCACTGGGCAGCGGCATCGGGTTGGCACGTGGTGGCCGTCAGCTGGAGCCCTGTGGCCACCACACACTTGCGGTGGTTCTCGTTGTAGAGCAGGAAGGAGCGGGAGACTGGGGGGGGACACAGGGCTGGGGACACACAGGAGTTGGGGACAGGTCCATGGTGTCACTGTGGAATGGGAGGATGGAGGTGGACACATGGGATTGGGGACGCATTGGATTGGGGCCAGGTCTATGGGTGTCACCGTGGAAAGAGAGGATGGAGATGGACACATGGGATTGGGGACACATTGGATTGGGGACAGGTCTATGGGTGTCACCGTGGAAAAGGAGGGGGACACATGGGACTAGGGACACGTCCATGGTGTCACCACAGAAAGGGTGAATGAGGGGGACACACAGGGTTGGGGACATGTGGAGACTGGGGACACATTGGACTGGGGGCACATCCATGGGTGTCACCATGGAAACAGAGGATGGAATAGGACACGTGGGACTGGGGACACGTCCATGGTGTCACCATGGAAAGGGAGGATGGGGATGGACTGTGTATCCTGGTGGCCAGCCAGAGGTGGGTAGACCTGGCAGCCAGGCAGACCTAGGTAGACCTGGCAGACAGACAGATCCAGTTAGACCTGGCGGCCAGACGGAGACGGAGGCAGGTAGGCCTCGCAACCAAACGTATTTGGGTAGACCTGGTGGCCGGCTGGGCAAGGGTAAATCCAGAAGCCAGGTGAATCTGGGTAGACATGGAGGCCGGACGGATCTGGGTGGACCTAGCCACCGGATGTATGCAGGTAGACCTGGCAGCCGGCGGGACCTGGGAAGACCTGGCAGCCACACAAATCTGGATAGACCTGGTGGCCGGATGGAGATGGGGACACCTGGCGGCTGCACAGATCTGGATTGACCTGGCAGCCGCACAGAGCCGGGTAGGCCTGGCAACCAGCCAGACTCGAGTAGACCTGGCAGCCGGATGAAGGTGGGTAGACCTGACAGCCAGACGGATCCGGGTTTACCTGGCAGCCGGATGGATCAAGGTGGACCTGGCAGCCGGGCAGAGGTGGGGAGACCTGGTGGCCGGTTGGATCCAGGTAGACCTGACGCCTGGAAGGATCTGGGTGGACCTGGCAGCTGGACAGAGGCAGGTAGGTCTGGCGGCCAGCTGGACCTGGGTTTACCTGGTGGCCAGACAGAAGTGGGTAGACCTAATAGCTGGACAGTGTCAGGTAAGACGTGTCGACCGGTTGGACCCAGGAAGACCTGGCGGCTCCACAGAGGTGGGTAGACCTGGCAGCCAGACAGATCCAGATGGACCTGGCAGCTGGACAGATCTGGAAGACCTGGTGACCAGACGGATTAGGGTGGACCTAGCAGCTGCAGAGAGACAGGTAGACCTGGCAGTTGTCCAGACCCAGGAAGAACTGTCAGCTGGACGGTGACGGGTAGACATGGTGACCAGACAGACCCACGTAGACCTGGTGGTCAAATGGTGGTGGGTAGACCTGGCGGCCGGCCGGAGGCAGGTAGACCTGGTGGCCAGCTGTAACTAGAGTCTGTGGCGGGAAGGATCTGGGTAGACCTAGTGATAAGACAGATCTGGGTGGACCTGGCGGCCAGACGGATCCAGGTAGACCTGGCGGCCGCATTGATCCAGATGGACCTGGTGGTTGGACGGAGGCTGATACACCTGGCAGCCAGACGGACTCGGTTAGACCTGGCGGCCAAACGAATCTGGATAGACCTGGCAGCTGGGATGGATCCAGGAAGACATGGCGACTGGCCGGATCAGGGTAGACCTGGCAGCCGTACAGATCCGGATAGTCCTGGCGGCCGGATGGAGGTGGATAAACCTGGTCACCGGCTGGACCCAGGTGGACCTGGCAACTGGCCGGTCCCGGGTAGACCTGGTAACTGGAAGGAGGTGGGTAAACCTGGCGGCCGGCCAGACCCGGTTAGACCTGCCAGCCAGCCAGATCTGGGTGGACCTGGAGGCCGGATTAAGGTGGGTAGACCTGGCAGCCAGACGGATCTGGGTTTACCTGGCGGCCAGATGGATCGAGGTGGACCTGGCGGCTGGACAGAGGCGGGTAGACCTTGCATCTGGTTTGACCTGGTGGCTGGACAGAGGCAGGTAGGTCTGGCAGCTGGACGGACCCGGGTAGACCTGGTGGCCAGATGGAAGTGGGTAGACCTAATAGGCGGACAGTGTCAGGGAAGACGTGGTGACTGGCTGGACCCAGGAATTGCTGGCAGCTCCAGGAGGGCGGGTAGACCTGGTGGCCAGACGGATCTGGGTGGACCAAGCGACTGAGGAGAGACGGGTAGACCCGGTGGTTATCCAGACCCAGGTAGACCTGGCAGCCAGACGGTGACGGGTAGACATGGCAACCAAATGGACCCATGTAGACCTGGTGGTCAAATGGTGGTGGGTAGACCTGGCGGCCGGCCAGAGGCAGGTAGACCTGGTGGCCAGCTGGACCTCTGCAAACCCTGTGGCCGGACAGATTTGGGTAGACCTAGCAATGGGATGGATCCAGGTGGACCTGGCCAGTTGGATCCAGGTAGACCTGGCAGCCGCACAGAGGCAGGTAGACCTGGTGGCCGGCCGGACCTGGGTAGACCTGGCAGCCGGATGGATCCAGATGGACCTAGCGGTTGGATGGAAGCGGGTGGCCAGACAGACCCAGTTAGACCTGGTGGCCGCAGGAATCCAGGTAGACCTGTCGGCTGGACAGAAGAAAGCAGACCTGGCTGACAGATCTGGGTAGAACTGGCGGCCTGACAGACCCAGGTAGACCTGGCGGCCAGACAGAGGTGGGTAGACCTGGCGGCTGGCTGGATCAAGGTGAACCTGGCAGACAAATGAAGTCGGGTACACCTGTCGGCCGGATGGACCCAAGTAGACCTGGCGGGCAGATGGAGACGGGCACACCTGGTGGCCGGCCATACTTGGGTAGACCTGGAAGCCGGACAGATCCGGTTGGACCTGCGGGCTGCACAAAGGTGGGTAGACCTGGTGGCCGGTGGGACCTGTGAAAACCTGGTGGCCGGACAGATCCAGGTAGACCTAGAGGCTGGACAGAGGCAGGTAGATCTGGTGGCCATATGGACCTAGGTAGATCTGGCGGCTGGACGGAGGTGGGTATAAGTGGCAACCAGCTGGACCTAGGTAAACCTGGCGGGCAGACGGATCCGGCCTGACGGTGGCGAGTACACCTGGCAACTGGCAAACACGGGTAGACCTGGCAGCTGGACAGATGCTGGAATACCTGGCGGCCAGAAAAATCCAGGTGGACCTGGTGGCTGGACGGTGGCGGGTACACGTGGTTTCCTGACGGAGGCAGGTAGACCGATATAACAGTGCTGTGCTTGTCTTGTACTACGCTTTCTGAATTGCCTCATGGTTTTTGAATGGACGCTGTTTACAAACAGCAGTGTCAGGGCTTGGCTTTTCACTTCAGAACTTGCTGAAAACTGAATTCATTAATGTCTGCTTTATCTGTGTATATTCTTGTGACAGCCTTGCCCGTGAGCTTAAGTTCTCCTCGGTCCTAGAGGAACTTGTGTATATAATTTCAACGTATTTCCTCTGCCTTAGCTTTTCTCTATTACATCAAGTTGGTTTGCTATACTTTTGAATGGCAGGCACTTAATTTTTTAAAAATCTTCATAGCCTGCTTTCACAGTTTTTGTTTAGACCTGAATTCCTTTTTTTTAATGCAACCAAAATTGTCTGTAGTACTTTGTATATCATTTCTCAAATGCTCATATGATTTTTGTTGTCTGCTACAAATCACTTTTTCCTGGGTTCTGCCATGCTCTTGGATTTTAACCTGTTGTTAATTGATACACTCGGTTGTGTATCTGGAGAAGTATTTAATTGTCACTTGTGTTAAACCCTATTTTAGAGCTGAAATTCTCATCATTGATCCCGGGTGCTAGAACAGTGTTCCTGTTCTCTCCCGCTACACCTTAACTTGATCTTTAGTGTATATGGAGTGCCTTGGTAATGTTACTGTCTGGGCACCAAATACGCCTGTGTCAGGTTTTATGCATATTTGTGACTGATCTTTCCAGTTTCTTTTAATTAGGAAAACCTGGATATGTACTCCCAAGGAAAGAAGGAAATCCAAAGAGCTGCCAAAGAAGTAGCTGATAGTCAAGGTGGCGTTGTGGATCAGTTCTGGTTTATAGTTATTTACTATGTTGTAGCCAAAAGCCTTGTCTGAAACAATTGAGATGAGCTGGGCTATGGGGTACATTTCGTCTGTTAGAAAAATCTGTATTGCTTTTGACATGAAATGCTGTGCGATTTCTGCAATACCCAGTGAGGGCAGTGTCTCGTACGCGTTACGCAGCCTGCGTAAGGCTTCACCGCTTGGCAGTGGAGACTTACAAAAAGGTCCAAGTTAGCTGTGCAGGTGTTAACGGGCACTGAAGTGGTGTTGTTCCCTACAAGAGCACAGAACACTCTGTGCCCTGTTGTTAGGTCTGTTATTAGTTCAGACTGAGCCTGTGGCTCCCAGGTGCACACCTCGGTGATCAGAGCTCCTCACAGAGCAGTGAGAGAACACCTGGGGCCACAGGAGGAGTCCAGCAACAGGCTGACCTAAAGAGACCAAGGGAGGGCAAGATGTTAAGCAGAAGGAGGCGAGACGAGGGCTTTTGGCTCAGGGAGAAAGACTGCTGAGTCCTTTGGGTATCTGGTTAGGAGACCATCAGCTCAAGGCTTTAAGAAGAGCAGCTTTAATACAATGCCTGGGCAGTCCAGGGGGAGGAACTAAATGGCTCGGTTCAAGTGTGTGGAACTCAGGGTGTTGGGCAAAAGAGACTTGTAGAAAGTAATTATACGTGGTATGTGGAATGAGATCATTTGTCATGAAAGTGAAAGTGAAAACTCTGGAATTTTAAATCAGGAAAAAATGAAATACACTTTTACAATGGGAAGCGTGCCAGGAAGGAGTGGGGGAAGTGTGGCAGTGTTGGTGTAAAGATGATGAGTGGAGCAAGGGGAAGGACTAGAGGAGCAGAAAAGCAGAGAAATTCAAGCCTTTGTGGCAGGAGCGCTGGAGTACCAAGGGCTGGGGATGGCAGTGACGCCAAAGTGATTTTTCGGTTTTCCGTGTGCTGTCTTATGTCTTTTGTAACTGTTTGCTCACGTGAGCTGCGGCTGAGCTAGGACTTGGATCTTGATTCTCATGCTTGGTCCTACCACTGTACAGCTCTGAAAACATTTCCTTGAAACACTCTCAAAATAACAAGAAATCACTTTCTGAAACAGTGGTTTTCATAGAAGCCGCACCGTAACGATTCTGTCATCTTGCTTGGCTGTTAGGAAGACTGACAAGTTACCCAGCAATTTCAGCAAGGACAGAACAATATTTTTACGAATGTGCCTCCTTGGTTTTCTAATGTTCGGAATGTCTTGCATAAAGTGGTCCTAAGGCTTTTGCAGATTTTCAGGTGTATTGCGTCGTTAACAGGAAGATAATTGGCACCCATAGGCATCTCTGTAGTGCCTCGTGAATTTAATATACAGTAAGTATAACAGGTAAGTAATACACAGTTCTGGCACAGCTTCATGTTATGCTGATACACTTTCTCATCGCTTTCTCCTGATGAAACAAGAAGACGATCGTGGTGAAGACGCTCGAAAGCATTACGACTTGCGAGAGAGGAAGGCTGTTGAACGCTATCAAGCTCCGTTGGAAAGTAGGTTACATGCATGCACGCTTTGTCTTAAGAGCTGATTTCTTGCATATAAGCGAGATTTATTGTTTTTTCAATGAAGAGATACACACTCAACTTCTCTTTAAATTTCTTACCCACATTCTGCAAATAAATCCTATTAAATTCATGTATCCTGAGCACATTATATGTCTGTTATTTGGCATACTCTGCTGGTTTTCAGTAAACAAGTGACCTATGTCTCCTTGAAAGAGTAGTAATTGAAGAGGAGACTTGATAATCTTATACTTGGTGTTTTCAGTTCTCCTCAAAAAAGCAGGCATGTTTTTCCACTTGTCTTGTGCACTTACGTAAAAAAAATAACGCACCCCCCCAAATCAATTGAAACTTCCCCTGAAATTAGAGACTGAAGATGGGTGAAGCATCACGTTTTCTGCCTCTTTCCCTATTTTACTTGCTCTTAGACTTGTTTGTAATATTATTCTAAATTCTTTGCTTTCAACAGAAGCAAAACAATGAAGGAGGGATTTTCGAGGCCGGTCTTCACCCGTCAGACACAAATATTCACTTGGAAGCGCTCGGGCACAAGGCTCTTGCTGCACCAGAACCAACAGGTCGGTGTATGGTTACCAGTAGTTATTTATCAATAGTGCTGTCAGTCACATTATAGAATAATGCTTTCAAGGGGGGGTTGCGTTGGTGCTAATTACAGATTAATGGTATTGTTATTGCTGTGGTATCTTGAGGGTATAAAGAAAACAAACATCGGAGGGGAGACGCTACGTTTATTGGCCATGAGATTTTTTAGGATGTGTTCTCTGTAGTCACGGATAAGCTGATTATGGAGGTTGTGTCTGAGATTGCGTAATTGAAATTCTTTTTTTTTCTGGAATTGAAGCCAGAATTTCCCTCTGAAAATCTTAGATTATTTAATCTTGAAGGACACCAATTATTTTCCTAAAACTGAAGTTAATTTTGTTAGAGAGCCTGTATGGAAGTTTGAGTGGATTTTTTTTTTTAAAATCAAATACCGGTCCTGTTTTCCCTTTGGAATCAGTTCATGTTTCTGTATGAAACTATCCTTAAACAAGACAAATGCTAAATGAAATTATAATTTACAATTTATAAATTATAAATTGCAATTGTAATGACAAAGGAGTTTTGGATCCTGTAAGCCTTAAGAGCACGGAAAATGCTGCCTCTTGCTAGATGTGAGCACTTTGTTTGGCATCCGTGGAAGCAGATAGTTTTGGAAGGAAAGGTTTTTTAAGTCACATTTTTAAATGAGTTTCAAATGTTTGTGTTGCACGGAGTGGATACATAATGCTGAGTGAAACTCCATTTGTGTGTGTGTGTGAGGGAGAGAGATGGGGCAAACCGAGGAATTTGTTAAGGAAGGTTCTTTGCAAAGTAGTTAAAGCGATTTACCTTCAGAAAAATGAAAATTTGCTGTCACAAGGAAAATCACGGAATGTCCTTTGAAATCAGATTCATAAGGAGTACAAATCTGGAAATTTCAGTGTAAATTCTGAGAGAGAGTACACTTAAGTTTTGATATTGTGGAGTGTGTGCTTTAAGTTTTTTACTTGTTTGTTTAAATGTTTGCAGATGGAGACGCACAGTCCGCAACAGTGATTCCACATCCTCTTCCTCGTCTGATGATGAAGAGCATTTTGAGAGGGGTAGGAAGCGCAGCTGTAACAAACATTTCAGAAGGTTAATGAACTTGGAGCACAGGAGAGGGAGAAATCTACTTGGGAGGAGTTTGCATCTGCCTAACCATGAACTGTTATCCTCCTCATGTTGGGCAGTTTCAAAATTGTGGCGCTATTTAATCCTGTCTGTTGGTACTGACGACTGTAACTGAACTCTCCAAAACTGGATCTTCAGAATTGATTTTTAATAACCAGTTGAATTTCTAGATGGGAACGCGAGGAGGAACACTTATGTATTTTCTTAAATGTAAAATTCTACTGCTCCTGTGCTTTACGGGAGTTTCTTCAGGAAGAAAGCCATGATAACAGAAAATGCTAGAAATAGAGGAAACAACCGAGGTTTTGTTACTTAACTGATGCTCTAGAAAAACTATTTGAATAACAGTCTAACAAAAAAGTTTCCACATACGGAATAACTGGTTCAAAGCTTACGTTCATCTGTGTGCTGTGTTAACTGACGTGGGCATTCCTAAGTGCTAAGAGCTGTTAGAATCATGAACTCAGTTTGGTCTCTAGAGTGACCGTTTCCTTCTGTTTGCTCGTGGACATGGAATGTAAACCAGTTTCAATGGATATTTAACTCTTTAAGAAGTTGGTGCTCGTTTATGTCTTCTGCATTCACTTGCCATCCTAAAAGCAAAAATCTTGCAACTTCATTTTCAGTTAGAAAGTACCTTTCTCTTTCTGCTTAATTCAAATCAGGTGTCTTCCCCTGAACTTGCGGAAAGATGATCTAAAGGGAGTTCACAAGGATGGCATGAAAATTGGAGCAAGCCTGGCTGATGTTGATCCAATGCAAACGGATCGTTCAGTAAGCACTTTTAGTTCGTTGTGTCAGCGAGATGTTTCCAGTGTTTATGAAAGCTGTCAGTCACGTGCTTGCAATGTGCAGCTACCTTGCTTTACAGTTTTCTCTCGAGCAATTTGAAAGTCACCCAGAACATTGCCTTTGGGCTGACATACCATTTCTGATGGAACCTCATCAAAGTTGGAGCATTCTGTAACGTGTAATATGTTCTGTTGAATTTACTTGCAGGTGCGATTTGATGGTGTGGGTGGTCTTTCTGACCACATTTCAGCTTTAAAAGAGCTGGTTGTTTTTCCTCTGCTTTACCCAGAATTCTTTGAGAGAGTCAAAATTCAAGCTCCAAGGTAAGATACTTTATTTAAAACTATAAATTCAAATGCAGCTGTTTTCTGGAGAATATTTGACTGAGGTATCGGCGTGTTTCTGTGCTTCAGAATTTTCAGCAGTGTGGCTGGAGTTTTTTAGCAATAGTGAAAAGGAAGCTCATAAGCCCGTGTAGAATCTGGAATATGTGTAGTTTTCAAAGGTTTACAGAGTCGTGAGAATCTACTTTAAAATGTTTTGCCTTTAAAAGGTGAGGTTGGGGTGGTTTTGTTTGGAGTTTTATGGGCAAGCCAAGACGGTTATTTTATAAGCAGGAAGGAATCACCTACTGGTAATGAACTGTAATTTGTCACTAGTAAGTCCATTTTTTTCCCGACACTGACCTTTTCCAAGTGATCAAGTATCAATTTTTCGATTGATGGGACTTGCAATTAGAACCTTGCAATGTTTGTGCTTGGGCTAAAATAAGAATCTGTCTGCTTCTTACACAGCTAAATTAGTTTTACATTATGAAATTAAATTATTAGAGATTTAAATATATATTAAATATATATTCTTGATCATCAAAACTCAGTCAAGGTATATGGGAATCCGACTTCAAATTCTTTGCTTTCAGTAGCTTTAAAAGTATTAAAAATAATGAAAAGAAAATGTTTCCGTGTTTTGCTTCTTTATTCTTTTTTAAATTCTTCTTTAAAACAGCGGTGCATTGGCTTTTCTGGTTGATGGCTTTATTTATCTGGAAATGCAGAATATTCTCCCGGCTTTAGACTTCCTCCTCTTCTGTCAACAGTCATTTTGGTCCGTGAGACCAAATCCAGTAACGGAAAGCTTTTTAAGGGAGAATGAAGTGCTTTACTATCACATCTTGCCTTTTTTGAAAGCCACAGCAAATATGCAGTGGCTCTCACTGAAGAATGAACTGGTGATTCCCAAGTCAGCCCAGGCTCACATTCTGCACTGAAGTTTGTTTTTGTTGGGCTCCGCTGCGCTGTAAGCACCCCTCTTAGTTTGTCAGCGGTTTTGGAGTTGTCCTTCTGGGACACTAATGATCTTTTCTCGACGGTCTGTACATTTATGTTATCCTCTTTATTCGTTTTGTTTACTGCTTTGTTAAATTGCGTAGGAACATAAAACTTGCGTCTGTTTTGACTTTTCTCACCTTTCACCTGTAACCACTCTCTTCTATGTGAAGTGTTTTGGTCAGAAGCGAAGAGTTGTGTGCTTTAGGAAGATGGCGCTTGTAACGGGTACTTCTCCATTACTTCTTTTTGTCTTCTGTGAGGTTTTTGATTTCCTTTGCAGAGGCTGCCTGTTCTGTGGTCCCCAGGGACTGGAAGGACCCTGGTTGCTTGGGCACTTGCTAATGAATGTAGCCAAGGTGACAAAAGAATAGCCTTTTCTATGAGAAAAGGCGCTGACTGCCTGAGTAAATGGGTGGGGGAATCTGAACGACAGCTTCGATTATTATTTGATCAGGTAAGGTCAGATTGTGCTATGTGTTCTGTCCGTGTTGTAACTGTAATTTTCTATGGTCAGTATTTTTAAGAACTCCGTCTTGTGTTCTGTTAGTTCCACTGAAATGGGATTGTTAGTGTTTCCTTTTTCACTGTTGTTTTTTTTAGGGGCTTGAAATCCTGAGATACATTGGGAAAGATGAATAAAACAAACAAGAAAACCTGGCAGAGCAAACCCCTGCCCCCACCCCAAAACCAACCAAAGCAAATAAAGCCAAAACATGGCCACAAAAGAGGTTTCAAGAGGCAAAAGATGATGGCTTTAGATCAGAGGGCAACAGGTGTGGACTGAAAGCACGGTCATTTAAATTCATAACGGAAGCTTGCTTCCAGAACCTGTAATTCAGTTAAGCCCTGGCTCTGATCTCGGTGGCTGCCAACTAGCTGTAAGAACTACTGGTGTGGTTTGTTTCCTGTCGCCCAGCCTTGGTGGGCTGACAGAGGCTGCTCTCATGAGTTACTCGTGCCACTTGCTCAATTTGCTCCATTAGGAGAGACCCCTGATGTAGTTTGGAAAATCTGCTCCCAGTGACTTTCCAACCAGAATGTCTTTCATGCATTTTCTCTTTAAGAACAGTGGTGGTTTACTTCTGTCAGTATTCCCGTGTTTTCATTCTAGGCCTACCAGATGCGACCTTCCGTTGTTTTCTTTGATGAGATAGATGGTCTTGCGCCTGTGCGATCCAGTAAACAAGACCAGATTCACAGGTAGTACGTTTTATTGTATCTATGTAGAAGTTGCTTGACCTTTGTGAAAAGATCGCAACTTATTTAACTTTGTGACACATTAATTTATCCTAAAAAATAGTAATTCAATGCTACTAGATTTCAGATGACTTTTAAACAAAAATTGACAACAATGCACTGTTTGTTATCAGCACGTGTTACCTTATCTGGTTTTATGTCTTCCGATGACTGTTTTGCTGATCAAGATCTCACCAATGAAACCTTGTCCTTTTTGAGTGATCGTTGGTGAAGGTCGTGTAGAATGTGACAAAATAAACTAAACCACTGAATGAAAATTTTGTTGTTGTTAGCTCCATTGTATCAACACTTCTGGCACGTAGATCATTAGGTCTCATTCTTGTGGAAACTTACTTTTTATGGCAGCTATGAATGCCTCTTGTTTCATTGAAGGCCCCCTGGAAGAGTTTATTGTAACAAATACACAATTATTGACTTTCCTGCTTGAAAAAGCAGAAAGCACATTAACTAAACTTGAAAATACTTACAAGTTTAGCAAAGTATTTGTTCATGTGTGAGATTTGGGGCTTTTGTGTGATTTGGGTGTTTTGTAAAGAGAACCTTTAGGACAAACTAAAATGCAACCCTTTTGTTTCCAGGCTAGAAAAGAGATTTTCAAGATTCACACACGAGACTGGACCCCTAAGGCACTGGACACGTTTCTTGAAGAGCTAGCTGAAAACTGCGTGGGTAAGTTGGGAAACAAAGTGAGTTACTACGCGTGACTGAGTCCTAAAAAATCTGAGCTTGTGCCAGGCAGTACCCAAGCGCTTCTGCCTTGCAGCAGAACGAGGCAGTGAGGCAGCTGGCGCGCGCCTTTGTGGCAAACAAAGGCAGGGGCTTCTTTTCTTTTCATTTTCTTTTTTTGTGTCAGAACATTGAAGGGGCTTGGGACATCTCTTAAGGAGCAAAATTTCGATTAGGAGGCTGCTCGTTAAGCGCAGGGTATCAGGCTGTGAGCCATGGAACACAACTTCTCTGCAGCGCAGAAACTCTTGACCTGTCAGGTTTTGGCTGTGTACAAAGCCTTTCACTGTTGCATTTTGGAAGCTGTGCTCTTGACGTCTGTGTTGTGTCAAACTGGTGTAACATTTGATTCTTGGTTTATTTATTAGGATACTGTGGTGCTGATATTAAATCTTTATGTGCTGAAGCTGCCCTCTGCGCTTTGCGCCGCCGCTGTCCTCAGATACACAACAGTAGCGAGAAGCTGCAGTTAGATATTGCTTCTATTAAAATAACGGCAAAGGATTTTGAAACGGCTGTGCAGAAGATTGTTCCAGCTTCACAGAGGGCTGTGACTTCACCTGGTCGAGCACTATCACCTGTTTCAAAACCACTGCTTGAAAACACCCTCGCAAGCATTTTTACAAGCCTTACAGAGAGTATTTCCCCACGCAGAGCTGGCGCTAAAGAAGGACCAACAGCAAGGTGTAACAATAAGAGTCACTTCCTTAAAATTCTGACAAAGCAAAAACTTCTGATTTGTGCAATCCACATGTACAAAGCTCTCAGCCGTAATGCGAGTAGAATGTTATAATACGCACGTGCACAGTGGTGGATGGGAACTGTGAATGACTCGCAGGGTGCAGCGGAGAGCTGTGCCTTTTCTACTGGAGCACCCCGTTCCTGGCAGTAGCAGACAGTATTTATCGTTTGTAGAGGAGGATCTGTGTTTATGTATGAAGCACCTCTTTCAAAATAAATGCTTAAATACAGGGAGAAGGGCTTTTTTCCATGAATGCTTCCAATTCCTGTCTGAAGGATGTTGGGACCACAATACAAGAGGTGTAAGCTATCATGATTTTTAACCACAGTCTCTTAATTTAAATGTTTGTGGCTCACACTGTATACTTGCCGGTGAGATCAGAATGCTTTAGTACTGTATCTTTTGGGTCTTGGCTTGCACAGCATAAGTGAGTTCACAGTCCTGACTGCATCAGCCCTGATCAGGTTTAGTCTGTCAGTGAGAGAAAATAAATTCAACTCATTCCATTCCTGATTAATAGAGATCCATGAATAGTTTATTATTACGCTGTTCCCTGGAGAATATCCCACCAATATTACTCCCAGTAGAGCTGGTGGATTGTTTGCGTTGGTAAAACAGAGGTAGAAACCCACCAAGAAAGTAAAAGCGCAGAGGCTAGGAGACTGGAGACTGGTCATTGCTTCCCCTCTCTGTTGTCTGCCTCCCATATCTCCTTCTTTGGTGAGGAGCCTTCTTCTGAAGATGTGTTGATCCGTATGTTCTGACTCACCAGTCTTAGACAAATGGAAGTACACGGTCATCACATTCACTTAATTCCTTCACTTCCAGTGGGGGAATCTGCTCCAGAAAGAAGTGGCCTTACTGGGTTTTTCAGGTGTCTATGAAATACAAAAATTGTTCCGAACCATCTCTACTCTAAGGAAAAAAAAAAATGCTCTCAAGGTTTCACCAAGAGAGAGATACCTTATGCAAATCCTGGGACTCAGGACAGCTTTGTAGAGACTTGTGCAATCTGCTTAGACCTGTGACAGAATGAGCTCTTCAGGAGCCAGCATTCAGCATGTGCCCTCCAATGGAGAAACACAAAATAAGTGTTTTCCAGAAGCTGTATTAATGCGAGAGTGAGATACAGACTATTCAGGGAAGTTAACAAACCTCTTGTCTTTCAGACAGTTTAAATCATATTTTAAGAAATTATGCAGTTGACAGCGAGGAATCACCATCAGTCTTTGAAGATAAGTCAACACATGAAATGCCTAGTAGACAAAAGGAAAAACTCCTCAATTTTAGCAGGTAAATGCTTGTCCCCTTTATGTTTACATTTGAGATGACAGTTGTGGTGTGAGGGATGGTAGATAAAGGAGTAAAACTTATGCGTGAGGGTGACTGATATTTGCAAGAAGTACATGTGACGATACAGCTGGGTACTCATGTTCTGATGGAATACACTGCCCTAACCCATCAAACGAAATGGTCCAGCCCTCTTCTCCTAAGTCCACAATCTATTAAAACGCATTGATTTAACACATGGTGTTCCTTGAAAGAGCCAAGACTAAAGAAATATGCTGTCTTGTCTGTTGTATCAAAAAAGGATTGTATGGATTTGTGTAGCCGTCTTTTTGCCTTTCTGTCTTCCAAGATCGTTTAACCAGTAGCAAATTGTGTAGCAGAAAAACATTGAGATGGTTTGTTAAAGTAGCGTGAGAAAAACTTCAACAAGGTTGGCGTTTTGTACTTTTAACTTACAATGTTTATGTTAATCTTTGACATTTTAATGTGGAAGTTGTAGAAGGCAACAGCTGAAAAAAGAGATTGTTGTTGTCACTGTTGGGTCAGTCAATTTTTGCAACTTCTGCTGCTGCTGCTGTCCAGAAAATCTTCTCACCTGCTGAGCTTGGTTACGTCTCTTGGATCTTTGACTTCAGCCCGTAAAGCTACAACAGCATTGTGGTGGTAAAAACAAATGCTCTTCCCAACTGTGTTTCACGCTGGCAAAGTAAGGTTGCTAGGCTATTAATACACAATTCAAAGATGAAACAATGAGAATCGGTGATTAAAATACATAGAACTCTTATTTCATGTACCGCTGTAATTCAACCAATCCACTTGTGTGCTACTTGAGACAGAGCTAATGTGTTTCAGTGCCCTGTTCGTTTCTAGACAAAAATTTGGTTCTACTCCTTCCTTCCCCCCATCTCCAGTAACTGTGGCCAAATTTCAGCTCAACTTAGATGTAGAGATCTCACAGTTCCTTAACCTCGAGACCTCCTGAAAACTGGTGTGTATAGGCAGTAAAAAGATCCACCCTGGTGTGTGCTGAGAGAGAAGCTGTTGTTCTCCTCCGTATTGGGTTAGTGATCGGCTGCAGAGCCCCCCTACGGGATTTCAGAGCTGTTACTGAACCCAGCCAAGCCACCAGCAGACATACTGGGCATTGGCACGATTTCTTAGGGGATGTATGGTACAAGCTTGTAAGAAAACTGCCTTCGATAGTCGATGGGTAGGAGTTTTGATAGTCTTCAGGGTAATGGCTTTAAGGCCAAAGAGAGGAGGTTTAGATTAGCTATTAGGAAGAAGTTTGTTACTGTGGGCATGGTGAGACAATAGGACAGGTTGCCCAGAGCAATGGTGGGTGCTCCATTCCTGGAGATGTTCAAGGCCAGGTTGGAAGAGGCTTTGAGCAAACTGATCCAGTGGGAGGTGTCCCTGCCCATGGCAGGGGGTTTGGAATGGGATGATTTTTAAGATCCCGTCCAACCCAAACCATTGTACGATTCCTGATCACAGGCCAGCTTATTATTTGCTAGAATATGTAGAGTATCTACACATACCACAGAAAAAGTGCATAGGAAAAAACCTTTACCATCTGCCTGCCTATTCATCACTTCCTTTTTAAATTTGGTTTCTTCTTATTGTTCTAGAAATGCTTATAACCAACCGACGTCTGTCAGGCCCCGGCTCTTGCTTGTTGGAAAGCCAGGGCACGGGCAAGCTTCTCATTTGGCCCCTGCAGTAATACACGCCCTGGAGAAGTTTCCGGTTTATTCACTGGAATTAGTTTTGTTTGGTAGTGACGTGTCAGCGGAAGAAACGTGTGCACAGGTATCCTTTTTTTTTCTTCTCTTTAATCTCCTAGGGTTCGTGAACTGTATGTAAACTAGTAAAGTAAGCAAAATTGATTGTTAATGGAGTTGATCTGAATGTGCTGTTACTGAAAATTCACTTGTCTTCTACATCGAATGATCCCAACTAAGGATGTTGTAAATGCCCATATTTTCCACTCCAAATAAAGCAGTGAGGTTGTTGTTGGCAGCTTAGGAAGCCGAGGGGTGCTGCTAACAACCCCCTCTTTACAGCAAGAAATTATGCCCATCTCTGTGGGACCCAGAAAGTTGTTTTCATGGCTTCTTAATATTCTGTGCTCCCAGTTGAGGGCTCTGCATCAGCCCGAGTGCGTGCCATGCACTTTTCGTAGCTATCTGTTTCATTATATTTTAAGGCAATCGAGGTTTTTAGCAAAGAAATGTTTCTTTTTTTACTTGTACAGTTTCTGGGCTGCAGTATATGCTAAAAGTATTAAAATTCATGGAACACTTACATGTATACAGTGGTGTGTTTTTCTTAACTAGGAAAATTAAATATAAGCAGATTTATTGCAGGAAATCCATTCTGTTGTTTGCCATCGCTGTATTAAGATATTTTGACCTTTGGTAGCAGCATTTGAGAGTGTACAAATAAGGACGGACGCGTTACATGACTGGATGCTCATCTGTCACATAAGAGGAACTATTTGGGTTTTGGTTATGTGACGGTTGCATCTGCAGTCACCTAATTACCATGTCTGGTTGCTCCCTGGATCTGCCACGTGCGCTTCCCATCTTGTGATGGGAACTCCCTGCATATCGACAGTCTGAAAGGGTGCATGGAGAAGTTTGTCACCTGGAAGGACTGTTGCCAGTTCCCTCACACAACAGACACACGTTCTGTGACTGAGGTCCCTTCTGCAGGCAAGGACTTGCGCTCTGCCAAAGCACGTCACCTCACCTGATGGATCCTTTGGTAACGAGTGGCTGAGTGAGGGGGCTGTTCAGGCAGGATGAAGACAGGTCAAGTCTTATGGACTTGAGATGGTGAATTGTAACCCGGCTTCTTTTACGGGGCCAGTCCCGATCTTTTCACACAGGTCCTTGTTCAGATCGTGCTCCGGACTGACTGGGATGTGTGCCCTCTCGGAACTGAAAATGGCGTCGATGCAGTCACGTAGCGATTTACCCAGACTAACACATCCTGCTGAACAGTTAGTCTTGTTTTGTCAGGCGCACCACCGCACCAGCTGAGTTGAGAGGCTTTTTAGGTGTTACCTTACACCTAAGTAGTTTTAAAATCAGGCAGATTGAGGTCTGGTTCTGTCTGTGTGGCAATGTCTGTATTTGAGTCAAAGTGCCAGGTTTACCTTATTTTCAAGGAGTTGTTCTTTTGTTGGTTTGGGTTTTGATGTTTTGCCTTCATGTATTCTTATTTTATGAGATAACTACGTATCAGTCAAACTATTTATTAGCCTGTTCTACGAGGTCTAGGTTTCTTATCCAAGCTTTCATTTTACCAGCTGATACGAGAAGCTCAAAAGAACAGCACCAAGTCTAATTTATCTCCCACATATCCATTTGTGGTGGGAGACTGTTGGAACTACAGTGAAGGCTGCTTTTACAACACTGCTGCAGAACATTCCATCATTTGCTCCAGTTTTGCTGCTTGCGACATCTGATGTGTGTCGTGCAGGTCTCCCAAAAGAGGTATTTCTGTTGATACTTTTCTTACTCTTTTATTCAATTTCTTTTTAATTTAGAAATCCTTTAAGGGTTGGAGCACTGTGCACACTAAAGCAAATTCTTCCTGGTTTTACTCAGGCAGCCTAACCAGGTCTCTTAAAATTTGCTTAGACGAAACAGTGCTGAAAGCACTTGTCTAAAACTTTTTCGCCTTCTTACACGTTGATGCTTATTAGACAGATGTAGCAATGCGCTTCAGGCAATAATTCCAGTGACTTCAAGATGACTGGGTGTGTGCTTAGTCAAGAAAATAGGGTGCTTGTTTTCTGAAAACATCATTACTGAACAGTGAAAGCTATTTTTCCTGAAAAAGTGCAGTGGTCACACCGTTAATGATGCAATTTATTTCTTTGTATAAGTGAAAGCTTTACAAATTAGAAAGCTTTAAGTTCCAGCTTCTGCGTAAGTAACTTGGAAATAGATTTTTAATTGTAATCCTTAACACAATTCAGTAAGAGCACATGCTTAGCTTTCTGGACATCTGAGAGAGTGCATTAAAAGAAACTGTTCAAAATGTTAATATGCTACTTTTGATTATTTTGTCCCAGTTACTGGAGGGAGGAGGGGGCTTACCTAGGTGTGTTTGTCGTCAAATGCTTTGAAAAGGCTTAACTTTCTATAGAAGTTTTTATACTGTTAATAAATCCCTTCTAAAATAAGTATTTAAATTCCTTCCATACCTTTTGGTAGTAGAGACTGAAAATTGGAGTAAAACTTGGAAGTATGCAACTTCAGACACCTCGTTTAAATTCATAAAAAAACCCCTACACAGCAACAAAACCCAAAGACCGAAAACACCCCACCCTCCTGCCAAAACCCAACGCCGCCTTCCACAAAGTCCACGCTTGTCTGCTGAACCCTGCCTGTTCCCTCTAAAGCTGCCGTAAAGATTCACACTAAAGGACAGCAAGGCGGGTAAACACAAAATAAGCAGTCTTGGAGGGGGTGGGGTGTCACCGCTTTATCAGTGTATTGTGTGGTCCCTTCATTGAGCTTGAACTCTAGAGGTTTTCCTTGGAGAAGGTATTTTCATTTGCCGCGTTAACCTATGAAAATCCAGCTTGTTAAGACCAAGAAGATAACTTTTTGTAGTTTCTTATTCACATGATTATTCAGTTTAATTTCCAAAAGAACTCATCTCTTTGGAATAGATTATGAATTGGTGTAGCCTCATATCTGAAGTATCTGTTCTTCTCATGCTTTAGGTAAGAGAATTGTTCTGTAACGCTAAGGAATTTTTCAAAATCCAGTCGCCTAAAGCAGCAGAACGAAGAATGGTTTTTGAGGACTTGATTATAAATCAAGCTGCTAAACCTCCTGCATCAAAACCAGCACAGGTGAGGATATTCTGTATATAAAATTTTGCCAACTGTAAGTTAATAGCTATACAGTGTTTGCTTTGGTGGTAGTTTTCTATCAATAATTTCTCGTAGGCTTGTACTTGGCGTACCGTAAATTGACTCAAAGTTCTGATCAATTCCAGCTTGGCCGACACTGGAAGTACTGCCTGTAGCATCACCACCTAAGCCTCGAGAGCTGACGAAGGAAGAAATAAGAAAGCTGGAGGAGCAGGAGGAGGACACCTTGCATGAACTTAGGATTTTCTTAAGGGATGTGACTCGTACACTCGCCACCGACAGACGTTCCAGAGCATTTACAAAGCCTGTTCGCTCAGAGGAGGTAAATCCTGGTAGATCTGTAATCTCATTTTATGTGCGTATGTTCATAATTCTCTGCATCTGTGCCTCTCAGCACAGCACTGTGTTTGTGTGCCCTTCATGGGGAAGTTTAGCTTTGTTTTTATTTAAGAAGTAGGAAGTGAATGTTGCTTTTATTTTTTCCAACTCCTTGAGACTCTCAAATATTTGTTGTTTGAGTATTTACGGAAAGCTCCAGGCTCCTTCTAAAACCTCTTTAGAACCTCCTGACAGTTGTGTTGAAGGGACCTACAACAATCTTCTAGTCCAACTGCCGGTCCGCCCAAATGCCAACACAGTTTGATCACGAAAAGGCTTTGGCGTGTAGGCACGTTACAGCACCGAAAAGCAGAGAGATCTCTTTCTTTGTTAGAACGTTCCTCTATATAATGTTTATAATTACAAAGCCTAAAGCTTTTTAATTGACTGACAATAGTTTCTGTAAGAACAGGAGTAGAAGAAGCAGTTTTTAAAATAGATTTTAAGATGCTATTCTCTGTTTCATCTAGGGCTCCTCAGTAACAGATCAGCCATAAGGGCTGTGTGGTTTCTTCTTTGTCCCATACGCTTCTTATGTCTCTTGTCTCTTTTTCTCTTTTAATTCATTGAATAAGTCTACGTCAAGGGAATATACTTCAGAGTCAGCTGTAGTTTTAATACAGCTTTGCGTCTGAGCCAAGTCCTGTTCCCGCAAGTGTCCACTGACTTGTTTCTGCCACGGGAATAATCTAAATCTACATAGATTTGCTCATCTAAACTAGTTATTAGGCCTCTTTTATGATTAGAGTGAAGAAACAGACACCTCTGGGTCCAGTTATCTCATCCAAAAGTAGATGTCTAGGACAGATATTTTCAGGGTGCGATTCCTGCAGCAGCCTTCTTGCTGCCCAACAACAAAGAATCTCGGGTGACTTCACTGAAAAAGGAGATTTTTTTTTAAAAGATATGGACTTGATCTGCAGCAATGCTTTAGAGTACAACCCAGATAAAGATCCTGGAGGTGAGCATGGGGTTTTTATTCCTAATTTGGAAAAACTTAAAACGCGTAAATGGATAAATGTCTTCTGTGGACAGCAGACTTGGGTTTAGATCATTTTAAACCTCCAGAGAGAGCATTTCTTGCCAGATGGTGAATGTTGTAGCGTGAAAGTACTTGGGCACGCAGTTGTGATAGAAGTGTGGATCAGTAACTACTGCTTTTGCTTTAGTAATTAACTTTTATGTTGTTGTGCTGAAAAGAGTCACTGAGAGAACCTTTCAGAACGTACCTATGAAAAGAGTAAAATCTGTCCAAGTTATCCAAATGAAGGATTTCATTGGCTGGTAGAAAGCACTCAGTACTGACCGTAAAATTTCAGACCGTCTTATGAGGCGCAGAGCTTGTGTTTTGAGAGACACTGCGTACTCCATAGTGAGGAAGGAGCTGAATGAAGACCTTGAACAACAGTGCCAAGAAATTAAAGAATCCCGTGAGAGAAGAGGTATGTTTTTTCACACTAAGGGTTTTAAGACTTGTCTTGGAATTTGTAACCAACAATGCAAGACACAAGTCTTTGCGCTCTGTTCTTTATTGCAAAGTTGGAGCTCTTCCAAGTATCTTGCTATCGTTAAATGCCGAAGCAGAACTCTGTTCCTGGCTGTACAAAACCAGACCTCAAGTGTGAAGATGAAACAACGGAGATGCCAGCAGTGCCTGTAGACTGCAGCACACCCTGCACTAATGGCAGGTTGCGTCTTAGTCAGACTTTCTTGGAGAAGGTGCCAAAGTCACCAATATCTTCTCTATTCTTGTGACATGACAGGTTTCTGTGATGTCTGGCTCTTCGTGCCAGGAGGCATTCCATTTTTCAGTTTGCTTCAAAATGTGAGATAAATCCCGAGATCATTCGTCCAATGTAGTTACAAAGTTGGCTTACGTTGTGAGACTCTGGCCTTGATAACCCAACTGACATTTAATGGCTCCTAAATTGCTGTCTCTTGCTACTTCAAAAGCGTGGTACGTGGCAATTTCTGAATGCTCAACTAGTTTGTAGTTATATGAGGCAGCGTTTCACCCTCCCCTTTCCTCAAATGCTAAAATATGTGCCACCTCGTACTGTGATTTCCAGCTGAACGGGGAAAAAACAGGGGAGCGATAACAACAGGCATGTGAAGAAAAGGTTGTGATTTCCTCACTTTTTGTGTGAACAGGACTTGAAAGAACAAAGGGACTTGAGTCTCTTTCAGGTAAAATGCAGGGTCTCACTGCATGACTGGGAGTTTTGCCGTTGACTTCACCCTTGTGCGTTGTGCAGTACAGTGTGGATACGAGGAACAGTAAGTTTTCCTGGAAGGCAAAAGTGCAGAGTTTGCTTTAAGCAAGGTTAACTGGATCGGAAAGCGTGTGCGGTGCAAGTCTTTACGGGTGAGTTTTCTCAAACAAATATTCCCTTAAAATTGTCTCTAACTCTGCCCCAATCTGTGTTTAGTTTTTGAAGCTGACAGCTTTATAACAGATTTGAAGAAGGCCTCGTCTCCAAATGCTTTCTCAGAATCGTCTCTCTTAGTTCATCTAGGAAGCAGCTACACCCAACAGCTTTGCCTTGCAGTAGTACTTGCTGTCTCAAGTAAGAATTCTCTGCTCCCGAAAATCGTTAAGCTGATGGTTTGTGAATTAAATTCTGTAGCTTGCTTCTTAAACGTAATAGCAAATGGACCTCATTAACTTACAGTTCTTTCTCTAGACGTATGTAGAGAGACAGCCAATGGTAACTGAACTCTTCTGATCGTTTTCCTTGTAACTCCAGTAAGATGAGGATGCTGGATTTTGAAGCAAAAACTGATTTGGTATTGTTTTGAATTACTTTTTCTGATATCTCTTTGTAGATGGGTCAGAGAGAAAATGTAGAAACAACACAGGGTCTTTAAGCATTGCAATGAAGAGAAGGAAATGTCAATTCAATAAAGAGAACAAATTTCCAGAAGACCAAAATGAAGCAGAAAGTGATGAAGAGACACCAGAAAAACATGTTTCCACCACAAACCACTCTGAAGTCGAGTCCTCACCGGACTCTCCTACGGCAGCAAGTGAAAATATACTTCAAGAACAACCGAAAAATGGGACTGAAAATAGAAGACTGAGTGTTCTTCTGACTAGAATTCCTTCTGATAAGGAAGGTCTCACGCTTTGTGAACATCCACAAAGAAAGAGGAAAATAGAAGCAAGTTCTGAAACGGGAGATTCAAATGGTAAGGGAAAGGTGACTTCATTGAAAAACAATCATTTCTTTTCTTTTATTGCATGAGTATCTTCCCACTAATGAGCTGTGTAAGTGAGAAAGCTGCACTTGAGGCAGTACAGACCCAGAGCCACGTGTGGAGTAGAAGGCTTCTGTCCTTGTGTTTGCAATGTAAGATGTGTTTCCTAACCTCAATTACTTTGGAGTTTTACCATGCCGTGCTGGAGTGACAACTTGACTGTATTTTTTCCCCTATTTTTACCCTGCCCTCTTCTCTAGTGGTTTTAATTGTGTTCAACTTTCTCATTTTTATGGAGAAGTGGCTTTTGCCAGAAAGAAAGTGAAAGTCGGGCACTTCTCAGTGAAAAAAATATTGCTGGTCTGTGTCTGTCATTGCAGAGAGAGGCTGTGCTCCATGGACAGGATACTGCCCTCACGCTGTATTCCAGATCAAGAGAAACCCTCATTTCAGAAAGTTGTGTCGTTCCAGATGGATCGGTGCGCTGCAGGAGTCCCCAAACACATTCTCGGGGGGAAGAGCAAAGGGTGACGGGTGCAGAGAAATCAAGAGAAGCTGTCGTCCAGCCAGAGACTGTGGATTACTGTGACCTCAAAGTAAGCCTAGTATTAACCAACTGAAACTAAAGTAGGACATTTTCTTGCTACATGTACAGTTGTAAATGAAGTCAGTTGTTAACCAGTGCCGATTTGAACAATTTATCGGAAGGATATACAGCTTGTGAAAGAATTCAGTCTGTAAGGAACTATGGTGATTGTGTTTGCACATCCTGGTGTAGGCTGCTCTTTGTGCTTTGGTGTTCTGAATTTCAAGAAACTGGCTTCTCTTCCTGGTTTTTCATGTGAAAGGGCTTGTTGAATTTTAAAATATCCCACTGACAACCTGCTAGTACTGTTGTTTATTAATGTCTGAATAGTTTTTATGATGGGTGTGGGGGTTTCGGTGCATTTTGGGTTTTTCCTCCTCCCCTTCCACCTATGCCTGAGCTCCGTGCTGGGCGGTGATGCCGATGCCGGATCCTGCGATGGTGTGTGCCAATAAGACAAGCCGATGGGTCGTGGCGCTGCGCTCTCACTGCCGTAGGATTGTCCTGGTGGAGATCATCCCGGAGGGGCCCCTTTTGTGCCCAACCCGTCCACTTCCTTCACGTGGAGGAACCTCCTGGATGCCGTCACCCCAGCGTTGACATCGCCTCCTTCTACTGAACCTTGACCAACAAGGACACACAGACATAGGAAGCCTCTGCCATGCAGGTCTGCAACGCTGGCGCGGGCAACATGGCACCGATTACGCCTTTCTGGTTGTTGTTTTCTTGCCTTCCCATCATTTTTAACCATTTCTGTTTTTTTTTTTGGCCTCACCGATTCAGGGGGAGCAAATCCTGAAGGAGCTCCTGCAGTTGTCCCAGTGCTGCGTCACCATCCAAACTGCCATCAGCCGCCCGTCAGCAAAATAGCCCCTGGATGATCTCCAAGCACTGGAGCAGAGCAGTGAGTTAATGAAGAGCTCCCAAACTGGGGTTTGGGGGGGAAATCAGGGTGGGAGCCGCCTACCTCGTGTTGCGCAGGAGCCACAGTGCGCACCCATTGATCTGCGGCACCTCAGTGGTGGCGTCCTCCACAGCAAGATCTGGCTCGTTGATGGCACCTACCTCTATGTTGAGAGAGCCAACATGGACTGGAGGTCCTTGACCCACGTGAGCAGCACCGGATGGTGCCAAACGGTGCTGGGGCCACCCCAAACCCAATCCCCGTCTCCATCACAGGATGCTCTGTGCCATCAGAGCATTGGAGAGGGGTGGTGGCACCATCTGGGACGCTGATAAGCAGACCCGCTACAGCATGGAGGTGGTGGGTGTCGCGGCACAGCCGCATTGGTGCGCATTGGTTCAGGGAATCAAGGCACTCTCCGTTTCAGTCCAGGATGGGGGGATGATGCAGTTGGGATCAGGAGAAGGACTTGTGGGGCTGGGGGAAGCAGAAGCTCCACATGAGCCGGGAAGGTGCTCCTGCAGCTCAGAAACCACCCGTGTCCTGGGCTGCACCCAAAGCAGTGGGAGCAGAGGGGGAGGGAGGGGGTGCTGCCCCTCTGGGGAGACCCCACTTGGAGCCCTGCATCTAGTTCTGGAATCCCCAACATCAGAAGGAGATGGAACTGTTGGTGTGGGTCCAGAGGAGGCCACAGAGATACTGCGAGGGCTGGAGGACGGGCTTGGAGAGTTGGGGTTGTCCAGCCTGGAGAGAAGGCTCTGGGGGGACCTCAGAGCAGCCTGCAGTGCCGAAAGGGGCTTCAGGAAAGCTGGGCAGGGGCTTTTTCCAAGGGCCTGGAGGGTTGGGATGAGAGGGAACAGCTTGAAATTGGAAGAGGAAGAGTTGTGTTGGACATTGGGAAGGAAATCTTGAGGATGAAGCCCCCTGACCCAGTGGGATGTGTCCCTGCCCATGGAACTAGATGGGCTTTCCAACCCAACCCATTCCACGATTCAATGATTCCACAAATCGTGGTCTTCTCGCTCTTCCCCGCAGCGGCTTTTCCTGGTGCTGACGAGTGAGGTGCAAGCGCGGATCCCCTATGCCCGGGTGAACCACAACGAGTACATGGTGACGGAGAAGGCGGCACACATCGGTGAGTGCAGTGCCACCGCGCCACTCACCACTGGCTGCCTGTGACGGTGGCTTGGGAGCGGTTTTGGGGGTCTTTGTGCAGGGACGTCCAACTGGTCCACCGATTGTTTTGTGTGGATGGCAGAGTCGGTGCTGGTGGTGACGCAAGTGACAAGCAGAGCTGGCGCTGCCACCATCACCGTGTGGGCGCACCTGCAGGCGGTTCTTGAACGGAACTGGAGCTCCCAGTACAGCACTGACATCGGCGACACCGAGTGGTGGCAGAGCCGCTGCAGCTCCCATTATGTGCCGGGAAATGGAGCCCCAGCTGCGCCAAATCCCCTGGTTTTGGGGAAGAAACCCCCCTAAACCCCCACATTTTTGGGGGGAGGCATCGCAGTGCCCAAACTGTCCTGGCAAAGAGTCAGGAGAAATGCTGAACTGGCACCAAACCATGTATTGAGGAGCGTTTGCACCACGTGGTGCCAACAGTGTCAGGCGCAACCCCGGGTGCGTTCGCTGCTGGTGCAGAGCTGGAATTCTCCGATGAAGGGCAGGGAGAGGAGGGCTTTGGGGACATCTCAGCTGCCGGGGTTGCCGCGGTAGCTTCAGTGGTGCCAGCTCAGTGCCGGGGCGAAGGTGCTTGGCGGGTCCCAGCCTGACCACAGCAGTCGGAGCTCAGGAACGCGTGTGGCACGGGGGGCCCGGGGTTAATCTGCGGCACCGGAGCTTGCTGGGGGAGGAAAGACACGGGGAGCAGTGAGCAGCACCGGGGAGGTGGTTGTGGTGCCCTCGGGGATCCCCAAACATGCAGGGACCCCCATCACCCACAATGTGGGGCACCAAGGACCCCAAGCACCCATGACGTGGGGCTCCAGGAATCCAAGCACCCAGTGACCCGCAGGAACCCCAAGCACCCACGATGTGGGGTACCAGAACCCCCAAGCACCCAGAGATCCCAAACACTCGCAATGTGGGGCACTAGGGACCCCCAAGCACCTGTGATGTGAGGCACCAGGAGCCCCAATCACCCCTGATTTGGGGCACCAAAACCCCCAAGTACCCGGGGACCCCGAAAACCCAGACTCCCCAAGCACCCACGATGTGGGACACCAGGACCCTCCAGGACCCTCAAACACCTGTGATGTAGGGCATCACAACTCCCAAGCACCCAGTATCCCAGAGCCTCTAGGCCCAGGACCTCCCCTCCATGGCTGTACCTTGGTGTGGGGCAAGGTGTAGGGTCTTCCAGGTGGGTCCTGCTCCATGATGCCACCAAAGGCCATCACGGCGATGACCATGCTTCTCCTGCCCCCCCGTTGACCTCAGCACCACCCGGTTCCTGGCGCTGGGCTCCATCCTGGGGCACTTGGGGTGCTGGTGGTGCTGGGCACCACGGAGTGTGGCGGTGGCAACTTGGCAGACGTCCTGGCTCTTGTCACCGGTGCCCCCGGTTGGTGGCACCAGGCTGGACCCAGTGGTCTGGGCACCAGGAGGAAGCTCCGTGCCAGGAAAGATCTCAACCACGCCAGCACCTTTCCTGGTTGCCCTCAGGTCCTGTTGGCAGAGCTGGTGGTACTGGGTGGCCTCAAAGTTGGCCTTGACCTGCTGCAAGGAGACGAAGGGGTGCTTGAGGGCGGTGCTGGGTGCGATCCTTGTGCGTGAGTCCCAGGTGAGGATCCTCTTGAGCAGCTCCACCATCTGGTGCAGGTCACAGCGCTCAGCCTGCACCTCCTGGCTAGGAGACAACACCAGGCGGACGTTCACCTTCTCCAGCTGGTTCAGTGAGGAGAGGACATGCCTCCTCCTCTTCGTCGGCTTCGTCATCGCCTTGCCCAGTAGCCCGAGCTGCCAGGAGCCAGTGGGATATGGCACCCACCTGAAGAAGGATGATGTCTTCCGGGCAGCACAGAGCAATTCACCCTTTGGTAGCCCCAAGACAGAGCAGATGTAGCGGACTTGGTCGTATTCGTTGATGCCGGGGAAGAGCGGGCAACCCAAGTGAAGCTCGGCCATCACGCAACCCAAAGACCACATGTCCACCTTCTCGCAGAAGGGCAATTTCCAGCTATGTTACAATTTCGGTGGCTCTGTCGTAGAGGAATTTTTTAATCGAGCAAGGCTATGATGTGTTGTACGAGGCCTGTGTGGCCTCTGTGCACAATCCAGCCCATACTATGGCAGTGCCAGTGATGACCTCGAAGGACGAAGGATAGAGAAGTGAGCAGTTTGCAATCAGTAAAAGAATGTTAAACAGAATGCCAAACCGCAAGCGTAAGAAGGAGTGGACAAATGTTTAGAGCCAATCCGCTTGTTATTTGTGGCCGCGTGAACCCTTGTAAAAGGTAGATAATCTGAGCTATCTTGGCAATAAACGGAACAATACCGTACTTCTATGAAGATCGTGTATTGATTCTAGAAGCGGCTTCCTTCAAGCGGCGCCCGATCCAGGGACCAAAAAGCGGCAGAGGCTCAACATTCTCTTCGGGGAACCCAAGAGACTGGGAGAAACTGGAGCCAGAGGAAGCCGTAGCGGGAGAGCTCAGCGCGGCCGAGGGTCCACTGACATCGGAAAAGGAACGTTGAGGTAGGAAGGAATTGCGCAACCTTCCCCCCACATTGGAGCACAGCAGTGGAATTAGAGTTTGCTGCTGCTCAAAACCTGCTCCTAGGTATCCTCGCCAGGCGAGGGGAGGGAGTTAAAGACTTAGGAAAGCTCGTTCTGTGGGCACGACAACATGGACATTTAAAGGATCCCTCCTGGATATTCTTAGCAGAAGAATGAGGGAGGTGGGGGACCATCTGTGGGACTGTACTATATCAGGAAAAGGCGAGGATGTGGCAGCTTTTGGTCCAATTTGGAGAACTGCGATTAATACCCTAAAATCGGTAAGAGCTGAGGTGCAAACGAATCCATCTCTAAGGACTCCTTTACCGGAGAGTGGCTCTGAGGAAAGTGATGCTGTGGCAGAAGACTCTCTGGAATACACACAGTCCGGCCCCAGAGCTCCGCTCCGAGACGGCAACAAAAGGGGACGATTACCGCGACCAGTTTGTTAACTAGTTGGGGACTGGTTACTGATTCCTTACGGGACTTCGGAACTGAACACAAGGTAGCGACGGGGGCAGCGGCAGCTTTGCGAACCCGACCTGTTGGACCATCGGCACCGCCGCCCCCTGATCAGGAGGGGGTCGGCACTGGTGCCCACGGAGCGGGCAGCAGATAATATGGCAAAGGATGACGGTGAGAGCGAGGAACCACCTGACAGACACTGTTGTGTCCACTTGTGTACCGGTTCTCATTTTCGCACCGACTCAGAAAGCGGTGTTTGATCAAAATCCTCCTGGCAGCACCGAGGGGCCAACAAACGGACCTGGAGGGGGGCAGCCGGGGGGCGGGGGGCAACAAAGGCATCCCGAGAGCCGCAGCCCGGCCCGGGCGCAGCGAGTGCTTCCCCCACCCCACCCCCCCCCCCCAAGGGGCAAGCGAGGCAGCGGGCAGGGCACAGCAGGCTTGTTAACCCTTACAGTTCACCTTGTTCCTACAGGGGCTCAGCCGTCCCTCTTTGACGTGGGAACGAGCACGAGAGATCCACCGCCAGCTCTGAACTGCGTTTGCAACACTGGGGGTTTCTACAACTCTAAACCAGATCGTGGTGTGCGCTGGGTGTCAAACGCATTGCAAAAATGTTTAAATCATGGAGTCCAATTGGTAAAGGATTAAGTGATAACTGATAGGAGGCTCAAGTAGTGTTTTACAAGGATTAACTGTACGTGTAGGAGTGATTGATGCTGATTATACAGGACAAATTTATGCGATGGTTTCTATGGCAACTCCACCTGTTACTATTGAACAAGGCACACGAATTTCTCACCTTGTACCTTTTGTAAGTTGTGTTTCTAGGTTTGAACAGGTTGTTCGAGGTGATGGCAGCTTTGGCTCCACAGGGAAACCACTTGTCTTCTGGTCCCAGACTGTGTCGGACAAGAGACCACAAATGGTTTGAACACTTATAATGGACAACACCTCTCCTATGCAAAGTTGTCTGGGTTATTGGACACTGGAGCCGATGTAACTATGATCTCGCGAAGAGAATGGCCTGCATCATTTGGTTTCAACTGCCTCAGGGGTAGTGGGTCTTGGGGGAATTACCAATACCCTTATGGCAGCAAAGCCTGTACTCATTGTTAACCCTGAAGGACAGAAGGCTACTGTTAGGCCTTATGTGACTGCAGCTCCCTTAAATTTGTGGGGAAGGGATTGTCTCGCCCAGTGGGGGGTGCAAATTACAATGGACTTTTGTCAGGGGTCACTGTGTTGCAGGGCGTATCACAACCAACTGTGGCATTGAAACGGTTAACCAAAAAGCCAGTCTGGGTGGATCAATGACCCCTCAATCAAGAAAAGTTTGCCCCTGCATTCTTTGGTTACAGAGCAATTAGTTGCCGGACACAAAGAAGCCTCTCAGAGCCCTTGGAATACGCCTGCGTTTGTTATTCAAAAGAAGTCTGGAAATGGCATTTATTACCTGATTTGAGAAAGATCAATGATGTAATGGCTACCATGGGAGCATTACAGCCTGGGTTACCATCGCCAACCACGATTCTAATGCAATGGAAATTGTTGTAATAGACTTAAAGGGTTGGTTGTTTACTATTCCTTTAGCAGAACAAGATATGGAAAAATTTGCCTTTACTGTCCTCTCAGTAAACAGTGTGGAACCAGCAAAGAGGCATCACTGGAAGGCATTGCCACCAGGAATGACAAATTCACCAACTATCTGTCCGTGGTTTGTGGCAAAAGCATTGACTCCTGTACGTGCTGAATTTCCTTCAGGATGTTGTTATCATTTTATGGATGACATTTTGATAGCTGCTCCTTCTCTGCAAATTTTAAATGAAATGGAAGGTAAAGCACGTGAGTCTTTGTGACAGCATGGACTGGTCATTGCCCCAGAAAAGGTGCAACAACAGCCATGGCTTTACCTGGGTATGAAAGTTTTGGATCAGTTTCGCCACAACCCATTCAGTTGCAGATAGATATCAAAACTTTAAATGATGTGCAGATTGATTTATCTGTGGCAATACAAGTGTTTATTTTAATAGATGATATGATACCATTTGCCACGATAGCACAAGGGAATATCAATTGGCAAGATCCACTACATATCTTAGAACGGGCCTTTTCACCCTTTAAATCTAAGAAAACAGCTCCCGGTTTGTTTAAACTTATAGCTCAGATTATTGCAAAAACCCGAACTCACTGGTGAACCTCCAGAGGCACCTTTGAACAAGGTAACTTATGTATTGAATTTCTTGCATATCAACGATGATCTACAGGAACCCCTGATTTTACGACATTTTGGGTCCGGGAGTGAAAGTGATGATCGAGACTTACAGACAGGTCAGTGCTCGGCTCCCTGTGATTTACTAACCTGGGGCAGAGGGTGTGCTTGTGTTCCCACAGATCGTGGACCTCAGTGGATACCGGCACGCAATGTACGGCCAGTGCTATCCTCGTCCTGACTTGGACCATGGCTGCAGCATTCTGGATGCCTGCAGAACAGAGAACAAATGTGTGGATCACCCTAGCCAACATGATGGGACAGGACTTGCATGTCTGGCTACAGCATCCCTGGAGAACCTTTCTGCCTACCTGGTTGACCTGCCTGCAGACCAATGGCTCGTGCCGACATTGCTACAGGAAGTGTTCTTCCAATGTCAATAATATTGTTGTTAGGGTTAATAAAATGGATCGTTGTGTGGTGTTTAGTTAGAAGGGGACAGAAAAATCTTTTGTGCAAAATGTAAGTTCATCTTTAGGGATACTTAGAGATAGTAATAAGTGGTCCAATAGTACAACAGCAAACATATCAAAATCAAACAATGCACCATTGGCTTTGCTATCAGGGGTATCCCTTTTTCATTTGTGGGGGAGAATATTCCATTCAATATAAGGAAAGAGCCCTGCAGTTTAGGCCCTACGAACCCTACTAACACTAATACTAACACTAAGCCTGACTTCACCTGTCATCACCATCACAGAAGCAAGCGAGCAGCACATGTGCTATAATGGATGGCATATTCTTGGAAGATAGTTGAGTCTTGGGTGAGGTGCCCTTTTTGGGTTTATTAGTTTTTATATGTTTTGATCTGTATGCTGTGTGTCATACAATGTATACAGAGAATGATCAATAGCAGTTATAAATGGATGATGGTTGAGATTGATTGAACAGATTCTTTCAGGATTGGGATCCTTCTGGTTGGTTGTTATCTATTGTAAAGATGAGTTTGTTTGTCTTTTATTGTGGTTGTGTCGCTGATATTGTCATGTCTCACCTCTTTGCTGCAGCGAATGATGGGGGCAGTTTTTGTAGAACAAATACAAGAAGGGGGAATTGTGGGGGTTCATCACGGGGCCGTGGATCCTGAAAAGGAGACGGTTAGCTTCGACCTCTGTGATATCAAAGTATTCCCGTGAGCAGAAGACCATGAGAAAGAAGAAAAGGAGGATTGCAGGTGTGCAAATTTGAGGAACAGGGAAAGCATGAGGGAAGAAGTCAGCACAGAAGAATGTTAAGCAAACGGGGTTGAGTATTAGTCAATAACATGTCTGTTTATGTTATGTAGAGCACATAAAAAGGCAGCCATCGCTTTCAATAAGGGTGCTGCTTACTTTTGAACCATAAAATAGGAATTATTGTCGTTCTTTGTCCGTCTCGACTACGACATCAGGTAGCACCCTTTAGTTTCTAGGAAAGAGCAATAATAGTCTATGCCCTTCCAAATGCAAATTTACATAAGTGAACAAACCCATCTTTGATGCCAGCAGTGCCTCTCCTTGCATTTAGGGCAGCACTACAAAAGGCAGGGAGGGACCGTCTGACGAGACGCAGAGGATGCACCGACAGGGCAGCACTGAGCATGTCAATTGAAATGAACCCCCAATGCCAGGCCCTGGTTTGAAGCACAACGCTGTGGTGTCCAGACTGACCAGGCAGTGCCTGAAAGCACTGCAACACCCGCTGCAGCGACCGGCCCACAGGTTACACGCAGGGTCACAGAAATTCAGGGGGTTTTGCTTGCAAATGCCTCGTGGGGACCAGGACGCTGCGGTGCTGTTTGTTTGAGACACACTGCAGCTCACCGCTGAGCTTCATTCATTGAGAACTGACATCATCAAGACGTGGCAAAAGCACAAGCTAAAGCTGTCTCCTGGTTGTGGTGGAGGGGCGGATCTGTCAGAAGGCTGGAAAATGGGGCAAACCCTGCTGCTGTAGCTGCTGTAGACCTGGGCTGTGTGAGTACATCACTGACAGCAAAAATCCTGCAGTCAGCCCTGCAGCAAATATTTGCAATTTTGATCAATAACGCGATTCTCTGTCCTCCATAAATCTCAGGAATACGGGATTAAAACCTGGAGCACAGAAATCAGCTTGGGGTGAAAACAGACTGAGGGAGCATTTGGCAAAGTTCTAAACTGCTCTGGGAGTTTTGAGTTGGGAAAGGGTTTCACTATTCCTTCATCGTACTCATACAAAAGGCAAAACACTTCAGGATGCTGTTTCTCTTGTCTGAAACCACATTGTCTTTAGGGAACTCACAGAAATCACTTATGTGTGAATCAGGCTCTTCCGAGATGGGAACAAATGGCAAGGTTACACCGCAACGCCCATCCGTCTGTACTAGAAAAGCAATAAAAGCCAAGACATATAATAAGGAATCTCTCCATGCAGAGGAAACAGGGTCTGGGGGCTCAGAACAACCAACCCCAAGGACAAACAGAACCATCTTAAAAGTCACCATTGTTGGAGTTTGCCCCCAGGTCCCAGCAGGCCTAAAAGTGTAAGTCTGCTCTGGGATAGATCCACCGAAATCTATCCCAGGACAACAACAGGTAAGAGCAGCTTTAACAAGAAAGAGACAGTCTGAGCGCCTCTGGAAACTCATCTCCATCCAGAAAGTTAACACAGCAAGCGCTCACAAAGAACCCAGTGCCGGATGGAATCTCACAGAGCAGAGGGCTTGCTGGCAGCTTTAACTCCTGCAGCTGGAATTCTTCTAACAATGACCGATGAGTTCCTGGGAATCAGGGCGTTCTCATCTGTGTATTCTGAAAAGAACACAAATACAGGGAAAAACCGGTCAGTTGGTACGAATGTCTATTGATGTGTAATTACAGAGCACTGCAGAGAACACCTTGACAGATGGAAAAGCACCGTTTCATTCGTCACATCGTGCTCGTATCGTCTGAGCGCACTGACAGCGCCTCTCAAGAAATCTTTGGGTTGGATAAATACACGCAGCAACATTTTGTCATTTCTAAAGGAGTTTGAATGCCAGCAGCAGTACGATCTCAGAGGCCGTGCAGGAGTCTGCGAGCGCAGGAGGTTCTGTCCTCATCTGGCTGAAGGTGCTTTTGCTTCAGTTCAGCTATAAACCAACAGATCTCTGGAGTAAACCAAACCCCAGCAAAGTCTCACCTGAAGCTCCAGCACAAGTCACAGCTCCCGGCTGGGGCCAAATTGCATCCTTGTTTCCCACCCCACTCATTCCCCGGCAGCACTTGCCCTCCTGTCCCCGTGCCCACTGGAGGGACAGGCCCCAGGCTCAGTCACGCTGTGTGGGGATGAACCACCAGGAGCTGAGCACGGCTCTCACAGCCGTGGGCACCGTGGGGCATCTGCAATGCCGCAGCCGTGGGTCCCTGAGCCCGACACCCACCGCCCCATGCACCTTCTCCGCTCTGCTCATTGTAGATCTTGAGGTCACAGTGGGACGCCTTCAGCTTCTCCCGAGCCATGATCTGGCGCTTGAGGTCGCCCATGGAGATGTTGTGGCTGTTGAAGGTGATGATATCAGAGCCCAGCCTGGAGAAGAACTTGTAGTGGATGCACGACATGGTCGGGGCCCAGAAGTGCCTGCTCTGCACCTCTGCCCCCGCAGACTTGGTGCTGTGGGGTCCTGGCCCCGCTCTGCAGCGACTCTGACCTCAACCCTCAGTGATCTCAGTGGGTGGGGGACAATGGGAGAGACCCCGTGGCCCCAACTTGGCCTCTGCTCTCTCACACGCACAGCTCCCAAGACTTGTGGCCGATAGACGCTCTGGGAATGCAGAGTGCGGGATGCACAGATTTGTGGGCCACTTACACGCTGGCCAGTGACCTCAGTGATGTCACCCTCTGTGATGCTGACCTGTGTCCTAGGAGACCACTCCGCTCTCCAGGGCCAAGTACACTCTGGCCTCAGTCTCCAGGAGCATCTGGAGGAGGAAGGAGGGCTCTGCAGGGCTCTGCTGGGAGCTGCTTGCGCTCTCCTTGTGCGTGAAAAGCAAAGCCACCGCAGTTCAGCCGTCACAGAGCCTGGTGCCCATCCTGCGGGAGAGGAAACTCTGCCTCACACCCAGGGTAGGTCAGCTCTGTCTGTGTCTTCTTCTGTGCAGTCATCGCTGGGATTGAATCTCCATGATAGGACCCCCAGTTCTTCAGGGTTTTGTCAGCTCCTGTCCTTGTGCCTCCTGTAAGGCACAGCCTGTGCTCCTGGTTATTTTCTGCTTGGGAAATGTCCAGAGCCCGGGGGGCCCCGTTTTGCTTTACCTGGGGCAGCGTTGCCCCGAGCTCCTTCACCCCGATCGTGTCTGTTCGTCGAGTGCTGCATCGCTGACCCCAGAGTTGGGAGGCAGCTCTCCTGGCCTGGCTGCAGGAGCTCCACTCCAGTTTAGCTTCCTGCTCCTTTGCTCTGGGATCTTTGGGATGGTCTTTAACTCCAGCGTTGATTTCCACAGCTTTTGGGGTTTGGCAGCGTAACCGCTCTGGTCAGGAGGCAGAGGAGGCAGGGACTGGCAGCACGGTCGAGTCTGTCCCTGCAGAGCCTGGGGACTCAGTCATGTGGGGGTTGTCCTGGTCTCTCTTCTGGTGGAGTCCTGAAGGAGCCGGTGCCCAGAAAGGACCTTCCCGGCTGTAGGGAGCCCTTATCATCTGGAGTGAGTGCTCTCAGGCCTTGGGAACAAATTGTCTGGCTGCTCTGGGAACCTCGTGCTGCAAACATCCCTGACCTTAGAAGGATGTATCCACTGAGGGTTGTTTGTCCTGGCTGGAGAAACACAGTGGCTTCAAATTGCTGCAGGATCCTAATGTGAGCAAGGGGACTCAGCTGACTGTCCTCGGTTGGTTTGTTGGGGCAGTTGGGGCAGCTGAACCGGGAAGTGGATAAGAACAGGGCTGTCTGCCTCACCAGAAAGCTGTGGGAGTGGAGAGATGGGAGCTGCGTTCATGTGAGTTTGTGGTGCGGCTCTGAGACAGCTGGGGGGGTGGTTCTGCACGGATTCCAGCAAGGGGAGCGGGCACTGGGGGAGCACTCAGAGAAAGGAGGTAAAGTTGTTTTAAGCATCAAGGTGCGGTGAGGTGAGAGTGATGAGTCCCCTGGTGAGCAGTGTCCAGGGATGCCTGTACTCAGGTGAGGCTCTTGTGGTGTGCTCTGCTGGGAAAGCAGAGATGGGAGTTTCCAGAGCGGCTGGAAAACCGGCCTGTTGGTGCTACCAGAAATACCTGAAGGCATTTATGGAATTTTAGCCCTCCCGTTACCTTTCCTGTGACCCTCTGACCATGATTTCTGTATCTCCTTCTAGAGAAGAGCCGAGAATGAGTAAAACACCCTTCTACTTCCGCAGCATTTTGATCTGTGCCGTGTCTGGAGCAGCGGCATTTGGTTGCTGGTGCATCTATTCCCGTAGGCAGCAGCGTGCAGGCGGTAATGAGAAAGAATTGTCAAAATACCTCCTGTTGGCAGGGTCAACATCGTCCAGCAGCCTCCAGGAGAGGACAAGAGAGGAACTGGAAATCTGGCAGAAGGAGTTGGTGAAGAGGGCCCACCTTGCCCAGAAAAATGAGGAGCTCCAGAGAGCGTGGCAGAATCGAGAGGAGCTGCAGCTGAACAAAGCCTCCTTGCTGCATGATCTGGAGAGCCTTCGTACAGCTATAGAAGACCTGGAGTGGGAGGAGGAGACATTTAAGTGGCACATGGCTCGATTCCCTGCAACAACCCAGGTAACCTGAGTACAGCCAGGTAAATGCTGCCAAGGGCCGGGCTGCTAGAGAAGCCATGACCTCAGGGAACTCCTGGGCACTCCTGGGCCAGCTGCATGCCAGCAGCCATCAACTGACGCCAGCCTGGCCCCAGCCAGGCGAGGGCTGGTGATCCTGGCTCTTTCATTGCACGGGATGTTTGGGGCTGTGTCTGCTGCACCTCCCAAGCTGCTGAGGCACTGCCAGTGCTCAGGGCTGGCAGGAGGGGTTCCAACAGCCTGAACTCTGCCCGCTTCTCTGTGCCGTGTGCTGGCAGGCAGCAGAGCGGAGGGGCCGGCTTGAAAGAAGATGCCTTGGGCAATGCCAGGAGGTCAATGTTGCCTTTGGTGCTGGCCTTCACTCAATCGGGTCTAAGCCCCGGGGAGCGGTCGGGCAGATGAGACGTCCCTCTCATAAACAGCCTGAGCCTTGTGGGTTACTGGCACCTCCAGCTGCCACGAAAGTCACTTGCCAGGCTGATAAAGGCAGGACAAAGCTGTTTGTATACTCACATCCATCTCCAAAAGCATTCTCAATAGCTACCAAAGAGAAGGGTGTTGTCCATAACCAGAAAGAACAGCCCCCACACAGACCCTGCTCGGTGCATTTTCCCCCCAGCAGGGCTTTGGTTTTTTTATACCTGTGTGCAGTCTGGCCGAGGACAGCAAGTGTGCGTTGGCAAAACGTGGGCTGAATGGGATCCTCAAACCTGTTGTTGATGGTTGGCTTGTTTGTACCTCGCTATTCTGAATGGAATTGGCTCTGACCTGCACAAAACTTAGTTTAGAGCTGCTGGATTGCGATCTGGAAATTCTTTTGAGTGCCTGACTGGACTCGTTGCGGAGCTCAGCAGGGAGCTCTGGGAAGCAAATACTCAGAGCAGGGCTGGCTCCCTCCCAGCCTGGTTCTGGTCAGGTCAGAAGCGTCCCGAGCACACAGCGAGGCTGCTGCAGCATCGAGCAGATGTAGCCATGCGAGGGGCATGGATGCTGAGGGAGAGGCTGAGTGGTGAAACAACTGTGAAGCCTGAAGGCTGAGGAAAAGGAAGCCCCATTTCGAGGCAAGGATCTTCCTGACATTGCAGAGCTGTTAACAGAGGGCTGGGTGAGGCGTTGTTGGGCTGTTGTTCTGACCTTCCCTTGGAATGTGCCGGCTCAGTTACATCCTGAGACAGGCAGCAGGGAAAAATAATATCAAGAACAATGTGTTTGGTTTTATCTTTTGCTTGGGAAAGCCTCCTTTGGCACACGCCGCTGCAGTGCTGGGTGCTGGCGTTCCCCTGCCAGAGGAGATCCCCTCTCCTTGGCCTTCTGCCACCGTCCCTGTGCACAAACGATGCAGGGTGAGCCTTGGCCTTGAGATCTTAGAGAATATTTTCCCTTAGCTTGCAGGAGCAGACGAGACTGGAGCACCACAGGACAAGCAGGGCCACTTCACACAGGAGGTGGCTGAGAAGCTTGAGGCCCCAGCGGCTGCAGATGAAGAGGGCTCCAACAGCGTGAGCACCCACTGCCCAACGTGTGAGGCGTTGCAGGTGCAGCTCATGGAGTTGAAAAATGCAAACACGCACCTGGCTGAAGAAAACACTCGCCTCCATAGGCAGGTGGGTCTGACAGAACAAGTGGAAGCCGAAAAGGCTGACCTGAGAAGACAACTTGCACAGGTGGCAGAGGAGCGAGATTGTGTCATCCAAAAGAACGCCTGTCTTGCAACCCAGCTGGAAGAGGCAGAGAGGGACCTGAAAGATACAAAAGAAACAGCAGAAATGCTTAAAAAGTTGATCATTTGGAGACCGGTATGAAGAGAGTTCATGTGTTGGAGAGCTAAGCGACGGCACAGCAGGATTCACCACCTCTAATCTTGTTGACAAAGTTTCCGATGATGAACCATCTGATGACAGAGGAGTCTCTCCAGGGACCAGCGACAGGGAGCAGGACACAGATTATGTCTGTCCTTTTGTTTTATATGTTCTTATTAAAGCGTTTCTTGATGTTCTCTCTGCGTAACCTCACTCTGTCCTGTGTGTGAAGAAAAAGGACTGTGAGCCAGCTACTGGGGGGCTGGCGTGGGCGGGCTGGGTGCATCAGTGCCACCTTTGTCATCACTGCCTCCAGTTTTCTGCCCTGAGGTTCTCCACGCTCTGTACACACAGTCAGTACGTTTTCAGTCCCTCTCTGCCAGGGCAATGTCCTGGACCAGTTCTTCTGTGAAATCCCTCAGCTCCTCAAGCTCTCCTGCTCTCACTCCTTCCTCGGGGAAGTTGGGCCGGTTGTGGTTTGTGTCTGTTTTATTTTTCGGCTGTTTTGTTTTCACTGTGGTGTCCTGAGCGCAGATCTTCAGGGCTGTGTTGAGAATCCCCTCTGAGCAGGGACAGCACAAAGCCTTTTCCATGTGCCTCCTTCACCTGGCTGTTTTCTCCCTGGTTATCAGCGCTGGCATTTTTGCCTGCCTGAAGTCCCCTCCCTCTTGCCTCCACCCATGGACATTGTGGTTTCAGTTCTGTACTCAGTGGTTCCTCCAGCAGCGAAACCGCTCACCTACTACAGGGGGAACCAAGAGATGAAGGATGCCCTGAGGAAACACATTCACCCGGTTCCCCTGCAGCACCAGCAAGCTGCCCATCCCTCCTCACTGGTTGATTCCAGCGTTGCTGGGATGATCACCTTCATCCAGGTGCATTTGTATTCCTGCCCCATCTCCACAGGCACAGCCTGGCTGTGCCTCCTCCCCCAGAGACCTTTGGTAAATGGGTCCTCACGGGGTCAGAGCTGGCTTCCTGAGGAGCCGCTCCGTGCTAAATGGTGCTGCTCCCCGTGGCAGTTCCTGAGGGGTGAGCTCTTCTCGCTGAAGTCAGGAGTGGGGTCCAGGGACGGCACCTACCAAGGCCTGTTGCTCAGCTTGGTTCTCAGCGGGCTCAGGGGGAGAGGGCACTGGGACACGGTTTGGGGAGTGAGGGACAGACTCAGTGCCACCGGAGATGGCGAATGGGACCTGAATTGTCCGCCCAGGGCTCTCCCACAAGAAGCAGAGGTGAATGGTAGCTGCCCAGGTTTCCGGAGGGGAAACGGGAGCCCCTGGAAGAGCAGAGGGCGCGTACAGGGAATCCGTGTGCCTGGTGCTGCTCAGCCCCAAAGCAGGGACCATCCAAGCTGTAGTCACCTAAAGGCAAAGCACTGCGAATACCCATGAGCAAAGAGAGGCTCTGCCCGCCCAGGGGAGGCCGTGGGGGGCCAGCAAGGCCAGAAAAATGGGACTGGAGGGTGATTCGTGTTTCCTGCAGTAAAAACTCAAGGATGGCTCAGTGTGCACACTGGAAACATCTGGAATGGTTGTACAGACCTCTGTGAACTAAAGCATTTCGTTACGGTACATGGAGTGGGCAGGGGTTTTTTCCATAAAATATGCTTTATTTTTATAGGACGAGAGAAATCAATTGATGACAACAAATGTCTGGTTGAAACAGGTATGTGAAAAATTTGAAGTTTCATAACTGCAAGTCAAAAGTTGGAAGAAACTTTTCTAGTTAATTGTGTATTCAAAAAAAAGCGTAGTTGTTGCATGAATTTTTATTTTACATGGTATCTTCAAAAAATGTCCCTGGAATGCTTTAAAGGATTAATTGTGAAACTCTAAAGAAAAAGTTAAATTAAAACAAATATCTAATTGAAAGAAATCTGATTTTAGTATCTTAAGTGCTGTACAGAAATACTGCCAAGTGGTTCTAATTACAGAAATCAGTACTGGATAAGGATTGAGTTGTAGGCAAATTTTACAAGCCAGTTTGATTGTTATTTGGGGGTTTTTTAATTGCCTTTTCATCTAGTTTCATCCAGTTTGGCCCTGCTTAAGTCAGCTTCATATTAACAATGATTTTTACATCTCACACATCCACAGGAATGGGTAGATGTAAAATTAAGGCGGAATCCAGAAGACTATGCTGGTATAACATCTATTAGTGTCCCTTCCAATTCTATTTGGATTCCAGACTGTTGTGGTTTGGGATTTTTCCGAGGAATTTTTCTTCCTTTTGCCAATAAAGGGAATGTCAGCAGATGCGAGGGGGGATGGGGGGAGGACGTTTCCGGGGAAACCGGGACAGAGGTCGTGACTGGACATCCGTTTTTCCTCTCGGACGGCAGCGGCGGCAACGGCAGCGGCAGTCCCTGAGTGCGTACGTTTTGCAATCTCTGAAGGAAAGATCACGGCTCAGCTGAATCTTCCACAACTCCAGCAGAACTTGCACTAAGTTTCCATCTCCCTCCCCCGCCCTTCCCCAGCGCCGCGCCTCCCCGTGCAGGGCAGCGACTGCTCGCCAGCTCTTAAAGGGACCTGCATCGCAAGATTTTGGGTACAGGACTCAATTTATTTCTTAAGACTTTTAGTTGTGATTAGTGTTGAACCTGTTTTGTACACACATATATTTGTAGCTAAGAACTGTTATCTCTTCTATACAATTTTTTTTTCCCTGATTAAAGATCTTTAATATCTGATAACATATCTTAGTTTTCATCTAAACTAAGACAATACCATGACGCATTATAAAGAATAAAAATAGCATCAAAGGAGGCACTTCCTGTAACTCACTCTCTAAAGAGGAGGGGGAAGAGGCAATCTGTTTTTCAAGCTGTCCATGTTTTTGAGCAAGGTGCTGAAATATTTACTACTATGGTCAGCTCCCAACAGGGAGACGATGCTTGCTTGACAAAAAGAACGAACATCACCCATTCTACCACCCTCTCTTACACACAATACAATTAGATCAGGTCAATGCCCACCACCCGAGTGCTCCATTGCTGCTCTGACTGCAAGGAGCTCTGTAAGAGTCGATCCGAAGAACAGTATTCCTCTCGGTCCGAAGAACAGTATTTGCCTCAACATCGCCATCAGGGACTTGGAGAGAGACCAAGAAGCAAACGCCCTGAGAGAAGAGAACTGTATGGTACAAGCAGCCTCCGGTACCTGGGACTGCAAGCAACAACCAAGATAAGGCCGCATGGCTGCTGTCCAGAAGATGAGTCTCACCTGCTGCCCCAGCCAAACTTGCCCCACCTCCTCCCTGACCCAAAGCCAACAAAGAAGAACATGCGCAGAGACTTGCGGATGGTCTTCAGGTCACCTAGCAGTCACAAGAGGAAGATGAGGTGAGGAAGCAGAAGACCCCCGAACACGAGATGGCGCAGGCGCAGATAAGTTCTGGCAAGCGAAGCGAGAACTTTTGGGGCCTGCGCAGTTCAGCCTGGATTGCAAAATGAAGGCAGAGATTGGCCTCAATCCATGGGAGAGAGGAGGTGCGAGGTGCTGTTGCTGAGCATAAAAGATGGTTCCTAACTGAACCCCGAGAAAGATCTCCCCACCTCTAGATCACAGATCGCCTGGCGTGATGACGAGTCTCAACTGAGGACCGGCAGGACGCTGTTCAGAGCCTGGGACCATAGGGACGCCTTTGGACCCGTGGTGGTAGCTATAATCCTCTTTCCTCCTTTTCCTCCCCTTTTCCCCACTCTATCGCGTGCCGCTTTATGGGCAAAAATAATAAAGTTTCTCTTTGATTGAATTATAACTCCTTGGCATTCTGGCTGCCTTAATTTTGCGCCTCAAGATCAAGGTAAACGAATCATCACGAGTCCCTGAGTAGACCGTGACAAGCTCTTGGGCTGCTTCTTTTCCAGAGCCCTCTGAACCCCCATTTTCCTCCACCACAGCAAAAATGGAAAGTTTCCAAAAGGCAAAGCCATTTTCCAGGAGTTGTTTGAAGGAGAAAGCAGGCTGCTATGGTCTGTATAGACACACACTCTCAACCCACCAAACTCAAAACCAACCAAAAGACAACAACAAAACCCAAGTAAGAAGCCTCCAAAAATTCCACACACCAGCAGCACTGTCTTGCCGGGAGGAAACTTAAAAACTGAGGACCTTATCTTTACTCACACAAGAGTGAGACAGAAAGTGACTGCCAAAACTGTTCTCTCGCTCCCTCCTCCTGTCTGCCAAACTGACAGCCCTGTCCCCGAGGCACCTCTCTGCCGTTCACAGGGGAAGGACACACAGAGAGAACGGCCCCAAGAGCTGCCTGACAAAAGTGTCTGCCTTGTGTGCCTTTTTTACCAAGCAGGTTTATCAAAGCATTGGGGCAGCAAAACCTGTTAAATGTGAATTGCACTTCTTTGTATATTTTTAGTCAGGAAACTGGAGGAAAACAAGAGATTCCCACTTGAAACCCATCCCAGCAGGAAGGCAGTGCCGCAGGCACAGAGAGTAAAAAACATTTCCCCATATTCATCGCAGTGCAGAGAAAAGCATTGGCAGGAAGTTCATACCACCTTTCTCAGTTTTCTTTACCTTCTCTTTCATATTTTTCAAGGGTTCTTTTGTCAACCATTCCTGTCAAATACCTAAACAGGGTGATGGGAAAAAACCAAAAGAATGCAGTTCTACGTGAGCAGAACCACAGCTCCAAAGAGTTAAATACTTATACAATCCCTACAGATTATTTTGAGAAACCAGAACAGCCCAATGCGAGAAGCAGAGGAATTTTTTTCTCCACAAAAAGCCACACCACTGCCTGAAATGTCAAAGTACACCAGTACCATTTTAGCAGGAGTAGGAGAAACGCCTTTTTTTTAAGCCTAATTGTAAAATGTTCTGTTGAGCCAAGTTTTGAAAAGGAACTACATCGGATAAATCCATTTCTGAGACTCACCCAGCGTTTCAAAAGGAGGTAAAAATTGTGATAGGAGAATTTTTCTCCACTCCCCCATTTCTGAAATGTAAAGAAAAATGTTTTTGTTTTACTCTTTTTAGAACAAGGAAACTGATATTTTAATAGATCTTTCAGTTATCAAAAGAAATGTGTAGTGTACAGTTTTATTACATTATAATTTTCATATTATTCCCCTCAGGTATTTCTACCTCATCTTCCAATAGCAATAATCTACGTAGTTTATAAGAAAGATTAATAACACTAAACAAAGGCTTAATGACAAAGTCGGCACAAGCACCCAGTTCCTCCCCCCTACCCTCTACAGCAAAGGGATATTCTGCAAAAATGAGAGACCACAAACAGCTTCAGGCACAGAACACATTGGCAGGAGCATTAAGAACAGGCATCTCCCTGTACAAGGAGAACACTCAGACACGTCTGATAACAAAACGCTCCTGTACTCTAGAGTGAACTACGGGGTTAAATGTAGCACCACAATTCCAACAGCCCAGTTTGGTCAAAACAAAACAAGATGAAAGTGCCAAGAAAAAGACCTCCCACTCATGCAGAGAATACTATTTTAAAATCACAGAAATACTTTGCACCAGTAGCACAGGATTTATTTATTCAAGCACTACTTTCCATTCCTTCCTTTTTACAAGCTGTGAGATGTAGCTGCATTTATTTGCTTTTGTCTCATAAAAATTCGGCAGCCTCGAGATAGTGTTTCTAAAATAGACTTAGAATACCAACTGTTGTAATTTCACATTTTGAAATCAAATTAGTTATTCAATTTTTTTTACTCCTTACAAAATGGACAAAGTTAAACAAAAGGGTATAAAGCAGTTTCAAACAGCATTTTAAAATGGCAAAGAAAGACAGTCATGTTCTAAGAAAGGGATTCATTTTTTTAAAAATTTCATACTGTATGCTTTTGCATAGTTGTTTTCATTAAGAGCAACTCCTACAGTGATCAGATTAGATCTGCTTGAATTAAGAAATTCTAAAAGCAGTAACTGAACAGACAAGGAGACAAATATTTTATTATAGAAATAGTAATTTATGAGCCAAAGAAAAGTACTCATTTTACTTAATGTATTTTTAATTGAAAAGAAAGAACAGCAAATCTAAAATTTTATTGTTTGCTTACATTATTTGTCCTCCAATAGCTGACTTGCCAGCATCTAAAAAAAAAAAAATTAAGGTAAAAAGGTCATTCACAATTTAAAAGAAAATTCTAGAAGAACAAGAAAACAATTATGAACATCATCCAATTTATTCCCAAAGATATATGTTTTAAGTGTAATTAAGTTTTTTTGAAGCATCTCTCAGCTTCTTGTTTTCGTAACTCATTGTCAATCCAGTTACACTGCATTCTGAAAGTGCTGTTTTCATACCTGTAAACTTGGCATCGTCCACAACAAAAAAAACACCTCAGGAAGCCGCGATCCAGCAAAAGTTGCGGGTTCAGAGCGGGGGAAGCTCTTGCAAGAGCCCTGTCCCTGCTTCCTTTAGCCCTTGGCCCTAACTCCCGTCAGCTGCCCCCTGCACCGGATGTGCCCCTGCCCACCGCCTCTTTACTTTGTGTGACTCCGCTCTGCATTTCCCCCAAGGGCTACGTTACAGCACTTTCCAGGGGATAAGAAACTGCAAATGAAAGCACAGAATTTACTGTAAAACTTGGGATTCAGTAATTCTTCTGTACTTTTGAAACCGCCTAAAGCGTTTGTAAAGCTCACGGAAACTATTCCATTGAGACATTTTGCTGTAAATGCTTCTTCTGACCTAAGTTTATCTATCCTTCATACCTTTAAAGTATTTAATATTGTGAATATTTTTTTCATTTAATGACAATTAATTAGGATCCTCAAAACTGTTAAAAACCACCAGAAAAGGAGCGCTGCTTTCCAATTTCGATCTTCGGATCACACACACAGGTATGTCCCAGCTAGCTGCAAGGCCAAGAAAAAGGAGGGCAAGGAAAACCAGAAAGAGAGATGCTATGGCCCTTTATTTACAGCACTTGAAGGCTGAGGATGCCCAGCTGCTTGAACATAGCTATTTCACAAGTGACCACTGAGGCAAGCGAGGACATGCACGCGCTCAACCAAGCTAAAGGGCACTGAAGGTTAAGGCAGATGCTTTCTTGGCTCAGGACTGTACGTGCAAGGTGTTTAAACTGTAGGCATTAACAAACATTCAGAAACTTACTTGAAGTGGTCAAGAAAGGTACCAAATGAAGCACCAAAATGATAAATGCCATCTTCCTTCACACTAGCTACTGTCACACACCTTCCCTTCTTGTTACACTTGTACTAACGACACTTTTTGCTTACCACAACCAACACGTACTTCAAATCATTGAACAATTCAGGTTGGAAGGGCCCCAGGAACTTATCTAGTTCAGCCTCCTACCCCACCCAAGCAAAGTCAACACAAAATACTTAAAAATTATTTCTAAAAAGAAAAAAACCCCATAAAATGCAGTAAAGCCCATATGAGGAAGCTGCGGTCAATTTTACCAAGAATCCTGTAACCATTCAAGGACTCTGACAAAAATTGAACCACAAGAATGCAGGCTGACACTGCATTTTCAGAAATGTTTCACTTCTCTCATACCCGGGATCCAAAGAAACCTTAGATTATAGAGATCTTATTCATCCGGTGAGGGGGGGGTGTACGTTTGTGTTAACTCTTCCCTTCCACCTACAAACCACACCTTCATATGGAAACACACACAAAGCCACCCAAATGCAATTACACCTTCTATGCCCTTAAAAAATGGATAAACCATAGTACAAAAATAAGTGATAGATGCTACAGAACAGGGAAACTGCAAGGTGCAGTTGTGTTCAAGAATGCTGAGAGGCCCTAACACAATCTACTGTCATTGTACTGACTGTCACACCTTGCCTTAATTTAGTTGAGTTTGCTCATCAAACAACAGCCATCTACAGCACAAAACCTCACCGAGAGAAAGCTCCAAGAAGAAAAGTGTTACCACAACTTAACTTCAGGCCACTGAAATCCTCAAACCGATATCCAGCTTTTTAGCTTCTTCTTAAGAATCAGAATTAATTCAGATTCTTCCCAATAAAAAACAGTACTCACACCTCAATAAATACTTTTTTTTTCTCCTCGCAATGGAACGAAGAATGAGTGCCGAGTAACACTTAATTCCTGTAAGAGCAAAAGCAGACGGGGTTGCTGAAAAGTGACCTATTCAGCCCCACTGTCTAATCCCAGGTTGCTCTGACCTATTTCCAGAGCAAGATCCACCTAGTTCTCCCAGCCAGGAAAGCAGCCGTCACCTTATACAAACATCTGAGAGGACAAGACTGCCAATCACTTTCTGTAACTGAGTACATCAGACCTGGAAAAGCACAGAAAAAGTACAGCATTTCCATTAAGAAAGAAACACTGTTGATTTTATTGGGGATTTTTTTGTTTGTTTGCTTTGCTTTTTAACTGCCGATTTTTTTCTGCTTAATCTTAGGAACATCCAAGTTTGAGTTTCAGTAAGAAACTCATAACTGTAAACCTTGAAGAAGACACAGAAGCAGGGTAAATGCAAACCAGGTAGATTACAGAACTACGCAGGAAATGTACTCAGCAGCTGATGCGGAAAGAAAAGCTCTCCCGATCATTCCAGACGACCAGGAAGCTCTCAGGAAAGTCATCCCTAGTCTCTAGGAAGACAAAGCTCATCACAGGCATCAGCAGTAGCAAAAGGAGAGAAAAGTAGAAGTGGAAAAAAGGAAAGCGTGAAGCAATAAATATAACGGGCAAGCAAGGAAACGTAGTTTAAATCCTACTAAAAACACGTCTGATGTTTGTAAGGACCTCCAGACTGGAGCTGGAAATCAAGAAGCAGCTCTCCTTTAGCTTCCCACACGCAAAGTAAATCTAAACACGAGCTGTGTGCACAAAGAGCCTCGGAAATCAAAAGCAGGGTAAATGTCACGTTCTTCCCCTGGCTGAGGCAGCCGGACAAACCTCCCGTCCCCGCGGGGCCTTTACAGCGTTAGAGCGGAGGGAGAGAACTTGAAAGAGACATTGCCGATCCCCCGCACCCCCGGCGGCAGCAGCGCTGCTCTCCCCAGCGACGCCGAATTCACCCCCCAAATCGTCCACAGCTTCTGCAGCGCCGCGGGGAGCAGCGCCGCGCGGTCCCTCTCGCCGCGGGGGAGCCTTTCCCTCGGGGCTCCGGGAGCCGCGCGCGGATCCCCCGCAGCCACAGCCCCCGGCCCCACCGCCCGAGCTCTCCCCAAGCCCCCCAACTCTCGGGGCGCTCCGGGCCCCTCCAGCTCCTCCGCAACGCCCCGCGCCCGCGCTGCCGCCCGCCCGCTCCCGGGACCCACGCGCTCCCACGCTCCTGCTCCCGGGGCGCCTCTCGCCCTGCCGGCCCCGCGCTGCCCCCCGCCCGCTCCTGGTTCTTCCTCCCTCGCCCCACCCAGCCGCCTCCCTCGCCCCACCCAGCCGCCCCCCGCGCTGCCGCCGCCTCCCAGCCCGGCCTCGGCCCCTCAGGCCCTTCCCACGCGGCCCCCGTCCCACCGCGGCAGCGGCGCTGCTCTCCCCAGCGACGCCGAATTTACCCCCCAACTCTCGGGCAGCTTCTCCAGCGCCGGGCGGCGGCGGCCCGGGCGAGGGCGGTGGGAGGCGGGCGCGGAGGGCTCGGCGCTGGCGCCGCGCTGCCGGCTGAAGGCCGCCCCGAGCGGCTCCTGCCGGGCCTCGGGCTGGCGCCGCTGCCCGCTTCCGTGTCCGCCCGGTCCCGGCCGGTGGGAGCCGAATCGCTGCCGCTCGCCTCCGCTCTGTGGCGGCCCCGAAGCGTCTCCCGGCGTCCGGAGCGAGGGGGAAGCCGCCGGCGGCACCGACTCGGCGCTCGCTCCGGCGATGTCGCGTGGACTCGGCCGCCCGGAGCTCCCACACACCCTCCCCGCCGCCGTTTTGGCAGGTTTTAGCTCCCCGGGGCTCCTCCCGCGGCACGGCAGGGGCGGGGCGGGGCGGTAGAACTACGGTAGCCGTGCGGCAGCCCCGGACCCGCCTCCCGGAAGAGCGCGAACACGGAGCCGCCTGCGCGGGCTGCGCCGCCAGAAACTACAACTCCCGTCAGCCTCTGCGCTCTCCCCCCGTTTCCGCCGCCTCCGGTTGCGGGGGCCGGGGCAGCGGCGGCGCCAGCGCGGGGCCCGGGCTCTCCCGAGCGCGGCTCTGTGAGCTCCCGCGTGGGCACAGCGAGCCTTGCTGTGCGAGTGCCGCCCTGGGCCGGCAGCGCCGGCGAAAAGGCGCGGTTCGGGCGATTCCGCAGCGCTTTGCCTCGGCTCTGGCCATTAGAAAATAAAGCCGGGGAAGGCAAACTCAGTAGGAGCTGCCAGGTGCTGAGGCCCCTCCTGGCGAGGCCCCCCTTATTAAACAACCTCCCAGGCAAATCCAAGCAATACCGTTTGAGGGCAGGTGCGTCTGGAGGAGACAGGGAGGAACAGAGGGGAAACGAGCAGAGTTTGGGTGCCGCGCTGCCCGTGGCTGTGCCCGCGTTTCAGCCTGGAAGCGTCAGCGTAAGCAGACGGAGCGTTTGGGAGAAAGGAGCTTCCCGGGATGCTCCCACATGAGGACGGAGCCATCTGCAGCTTTATTTCTATTCGCGCACTGCAGGGCAGGCTATGGCGATGTTTTGAAAGAACTAAAATGTAAAAACCCGGATCCGTTCTGTTCCAAATGCGGTGCAGTTTTGGTTGAAGAACTGCACAAACTTCCCTCGAGTGGCATTTCCATAACGGGATCCTGACCCGGGAACCCGATGGCTTCTGGCTGCACACCAGCAGCAACGCGTGTGCCCTTGCCAAGCCAAGGATTCTACGTGGCAGGGAATGCGTGCGTTAATGGAAAAATGTGCTTGCAGCCCATCATACTCGGGGAAATCTCTAGTGTACAGGGCAGCGCTTGTGAAAGATAAGGGTTTGTTCATTAAACCGTTCAGCATAAGCAAGGAGGAGCCCCGGCCCAACTAACTTACTTAGCATAAGTAAAGAAGAGCCTGGGGCCTAAAGAAAGTGTAAAGTGAGGGAATACTTAGCCGGATGAGCACCCGGCACCGCTGAACAATGGGAATTTACCCCACAACGCAATAAAAAGGCAGAAGAAAAAGAAGAGGGCGCGGTCGTTGGCGGAGCGAAGACTCCCCGGCCGCCCAGCGCTGTTTTGTTTATTGCCTGCTTGCGAAATAAATTTCATTGGCTTTAATTGAGCCGGTTCCTGTCAATTATTGGAACGCATTTTATGACAAATTGGTGCCGTGACTCGGATCGAGACTACCTGGAGTGGATCCCGAGTAAAGAGGGGCGCCCCGCTGTAAAGCGGCTCTTACTCAGACGGACCCATCCAGCCCTCGACCCGAGGAACCTAAATTTGGGCAATAAGCAAAAGAACTCCGGGAATCCCGTAATCTTTGTGCACGAAGCCCCGGACGAAGATGCTTGGGACGCGTGAGTACAGGCCGGTTATCCGTTCGGTTGGGATTGGGTATCCCGAGGTGTGCCGTGTGACACGTCCAATTGCGGGCGAAGCGAGTGCGGACCCCCTAGTAGTGCGGTTCCCAAATCCCGCGAGGGACTGGGCCACGAGCGGGGGGAAGCGTGTGTGTGTGATTGAAGGCACCTCGGAAGATGGGACAAAGGAAAAGCAAGCCCTTTGGTCCCATGGGGGGGGGAGGAGAAGGTGAGTCTCCCCAAGATCCCCCCAGGCAGCCCCTTTGGGTTAATGATAACCTATTGGGATGATTACCTCTCAAGAAGAGGAAAAAGTAAAGTAAAAATGATACACAGGAGATCATTTGTATTGGCCAGTTTTTGGCTCATTTGAGGATTGGATTTGTCAGGCATTAAATATATATGTTAACTCGAAAGAACCGTTTAAATTGGAGGAAAGTGAGTATGCGGCTCTCGTAGCCGAAACTAGAAATGGGTTGTTCCCCTTAAGGGAAAAGGAAGAACTAAAACGAAAAAGACAGAAAGAGGAGAAAATACCTGTATTACCCCCCCGCTTACGTCCCGGAGGCTACAGCCCCCGAACTTCCCCCGAATCCGATCAGCCCCCAGAAAATATGAAGTGGGGGGGGAAAAAAAAAAAAAAAAAAAAAAAATTACTAGAAGTCAAACAAGAAAAATGCAGGAACCTCCGCAACTCTATCCGCTAAGAGAGGTGGCAATGGGAGGTCCCGTTCCTGGGGTAGGATATGTCGCCGTCCCTCTTAACTCAGGGGACGTGCGAGAATTTAAAAAGGAAATGGGGAGCCTGCTAGGCGATCCCCTAGGGGTCGCTGAGAGGCTGGATCAGTTCCTCGGCCCCAACATTTACACCTGGGATGAGATCCAGTCCATTATGGGAATATTGTTTACTGTAGAAGAAAGGAATGATAAAGCGGGCCGGAATGAGATTATGGGATCAGCAGCAGCAACAAGGACCGCCAGCAGATGTTAAATGGCCATTACAAAGGCCTAATTGAGATAATCAGAATCCAGTACATCGGATTGAAATGCGAGATCTGAGAAATATTATAATCCAGGGAATTAGGCAATCAGTTCCCAGAGGGCAGAACATCAGTAAGGCCCTTAATGAGCAGCAGAAAAAGGATGAAACACCTACAGAATGGTTAGAAAGGTTGGGAAAGAACTTGCAGTTGTATTCAGGAATAGACCCCAATACCCCTGGGGGAGAGGCTCTATTGAAAACGCAGTTTGTGGCTAAATCATGGCAAGACATCGAAGGAAATTAGAAAAAATTGAAGATTGGCAAGACCGTGGACTAGATGAACTTTTGAGGGAAGCCCAAAAGGTGTATGTTAGGAGGGAGGAAGAAACACATAAAAGGCAAGGGAGAATGATGGTAGCTGAGGTGCGAGAAGGACAGAAGGCAGTCCCACCCCGGAGAGGAAACACCTCTTCTCGCCGGGACATGGGGAACAGGGGACGAGAAAAATCGATGGAAGGAAAGGGATGGACGTGTTTTTATTGCGGAAAGCCAGGACACATGAGAAAGGAATGTTGGCAACGAATGAAAGATGAGAGAATGTTTAAAGAAGATTAGGGGGGTCAGGGGCTCTATTTGCTGGGGACCAGGAACTTTACAGAGCCCTTGATAAAATTAAAGGTGGGTCCCCAGCAACAAGTAGTTGAGTTCTTAGTGGACTCAGGGGCGGAAAGATCTACCGTCCAGAGGTTACCTCCAGGATGCAAACCATCCTCAGATAAAGTACCAGTGATTGGAGCTAAGGGTGAACCTTTTGAGGTTCCCGTAATTAAAAATGTGTTATTGAAAACAGATTCTAAAATAAGGGTGGGATCTTTATTAGTAGTACCAGAGGCCGACTATAACCTCTTGGGAAGGGACTTAATGATAGAATTGGGAATCAGTTTAGAAACAACAAAGGACCAGATACATATTAAATTATGTCCCTTGAGAGCAGTAGGTGAGGGAGAAATAAACCCAGAAGTGTGGTATACTCCGGAAACTGTTGGAAAACTGGATATCGCCCCGTTTGTAGTTACGATACGGGACCCGGAGATACCAGTTCGGATAAAACAATATCCCTTATCCGAAGAAGGAAGACAGGGATTGAAACCTGAAATCGACAGACTAATTAAACAGGAATTGTCAGAACCCTGTATGTCCCCATATAACACACCCATCCTACCTGTAAAGAAAACAGATGGGAAGTACCATTTGGTGCATGATCCAAGAGAAATCAATAAGAGAACGGTGGCCAGATTCCCTGTAGTGGCCAATCCACACACCTTATTGAGCCAATTAGGACCAGAGGACCAGTGGTACAGTGTCATAGACTTAAAAGCTGCATTCTGGGCTTGCCCCTTGAAGGCAGATTGTCGAGATTATTTTGCATTTGAATGGGAGGATCCGGATACTCATAGAAAACAGCAGTTAAGGCGGACCGTGCTCCCGCAAGGGTTTACGGAATCCCCTAATTTGTTTGGACAAGCTTTAGAACAAAGATTACCAAACTATGAGTTAGGGGAAGGAATTACTCTGGTCCAATATGTGGATGATTTATTACTACAGGAAAAAGATAGTGTCAGGAGAGAAACCATTAAGTTATTAAATTTCTGGAGCCTACAAGGGTTAAAGGTGTCTAAGGCTAAATTGCAGTTTGTAGAAGAAGAAGTGAACTATCTAGGACACAGATTGAATAAGGGGAGCAAGAAACTAGACTCCGAGAGGGTAAATGGAATTCTATCAATCACAGCTCCCCGAACCAAAAGACAGGTCAGACAGCTGTTGGGACTGATCGGATACTGCAGACAGTGGATCGAGAACTTTAGCGGAAAAGTAAAGTTCCTTTATGATAAACTATCAAAGGATGGACTATTAAAGTGGACCCCTAAAGATGAGAAACAGCTTAAAATCTTAAAAGAAGAATTGGTAAATGCCCCTGTTTTAAGCCTACCAGATTTAAAAAGACCTTTTTATTTATTTGTAAACTCAGAGGAAGGTGTAGCCTTTGGAGTTTTTAGCCCAAGAATGGGCACAGAGCAAAAAAGCGGTAGCATATCTATCCAAGCTTTTGGAGCCAGTGGCGAGGGGGTGGCCGACATGCCTACAAGCCATAGTAGCCACCGCCTTGTCAGTAGAAGAACCCACTAAAATTACCTTTGGCGGAGAGTTAAAGGTCTTATCCCTGCATAATATTCGTGGAGTTTTGCAACAAAAGGCTGATAAGTGGATTTCTGATGCCCGACTTATCAAGTATGAAGGAATATTGATAACATCACCCAAACTAACCCTTGAAACTTCTATAGTACAGAATCCCGCCCAGTTCCTATATGGGGAACCAAGCGGAAAACTGGAGCACAATTGTCTCCAAAATATTGAAGAACAATGTAAGATAAGACCAGACCTTGAGGAAATAGAATTAGAAGAAGGAAAAAAACCTATTTGTAGATGGATCCTCCAGAATAATAGAAGGGAAAAGGAAATCGGGGTATGCCATAGTCGATGGGAAGTCCTTCAAAGTAGTAGAATCGGGCCCCCTCAGCCCAAGTTGGTCGGCCCAGGCATGTGAGCTATACGCAGTGTTGAAAGCTTTATACCTCCTAGATGGGAAAAATGGAACAATATACACAGATTCAAAATATGCTTTTGGAGTAGTGCACACCTTCGGAAAAATTTGGGAGGAAAGAGGACTAATCAACTCCCAAGGGAAGGGGCTGATACACCAAGAGCTTATAACCAAAATACTAAAAGCCATAAGGAAACCCGAGAAAATAGCAGTGGTGCACCTAAAGGGGCATCAAAAAGGGTTAACCCCGCAGATTCCAGGAAACAACCTAACCGACCAAGAAGCTAAAAGAGCGGCTTTGATGCCCCAAAGGGGGTCAGGCCGATGTGAAAATCACAAGACAAAAACAAACCCCCTCGATACGGAAATGTGTCCCATATTAAGCTTTACAGTACAAGAAAAAGAAAAATTAACCCAGATGGGAGTCCTAGAAAAGGCACAAAAATGGGAACTACCTGACGGAAGAGAAGTCCTCCCCAAATCAATTGCACTAAGAATAATGCAAAAAATCCATGAAAAAAACCCATTGGGGAACCCAAGCCTTGGCAGACCAGTTTGCAATCAAATAGATGTGTGTTGGAGTTTATAATTTAGCAAAGCGAGTAACGCAAGATTGCCTCACTTGCCAGAAAACTAACAGGAGTCAGTTCAGAGAGAGAGTGCACGGGGGGAGGGAACTAGCACATAGACCTTTTTCACACGTCCAAATGGACTTGACTGAATTACCCAAGGTTGGGAGGTATAAATACCTCCTTGTGATAGTGGACCACTTAACCCATTTTGTAGAAGCATTCCCCACGGCTCGGGCCACAGCCCAAACCGTAGTGAAGATACTTTTAGAGGAAATAGTGCCCAGATAGGGAATAGTGGAGGTGATCGATTCAGACCAGGGACCCCACTTCACATCTAAGGTGGCCCGGGATATGTTCTCAGCTCTGGGAACTGAATGGCAGCATCACACTCCTTGGCACCCCCAAAGCTCGGGCAGAGTAGAAAGAATGAATGGAAGAATAAAAGAACAATTAACTAAGTTGATGTTTGAAACCAAAATGTCTTGGACTAAGTGCCTCCCCCTTGCTCTGCTAAATATAAGAACACAACCTCGGACTGACACAGGGATTTCCCCTTTTGAAATGTTGTATGGAATGCCGTATGATACGGAGGCCCCAAATGAGCACCCACAGCTACAGGATTTTCATCTAAAGTCATATTTAACGCAGTTGATGAATAGAAGAGAAGAATTAAGAAAAAAGGGTTTATTAGTCCAAAGACCTCCCTTAGATATGAAAATACATAGGATAAAACCGGGAGATAAAGTTTTAATAAAGTCATGGAAAGAAACACCTTTAACACCCCGCTGGGAAGGGCCATATCTTGTTTTGCTTACCACAGAAACAGCTGTCCGGACAGCGGAGCAGGGGTGGACTCATGCAAGCCGAGTGAAGGGACCCGTGACGGACCCACTCTGGACGGTCACGAGCGCACCAGGAGAATTGAAGCTGACAATAAAACGAACTGCAACTCCAAGACTGAATGACAAGCCCCCCAAGAGAAATTAAACAAAGTTTCTATGAATGGTTCCAGATTACCCCGGGAGAGACATTGAGAAGGGTTTCATTCGCGCCCTGGCACCTGAGTAGAATACCGAATCAAACAGGAGCTGCAGGACTGTACAAGTCGTCAGATGGAAGACTCGTTGCACACTGTTGCGAAGTAACACCAGATATCACTGACGAGAGACTTTTACCTCGAGAGGGACCCTTTTGGGGAACTGGGATACCCTGTATAAAGCATCCGTGGGAAGATCACGAGTGCTGGGTCATTTGTAGATGTGTCAGATGTGAAGGTACTTGGGCTTGTATTGCAACAAGAAGACAACCTTGTTGTAGTGACTGTAGGCGTTTTGGGGGAGGTCATGGCCAATGGTATAAGGCAGGCGTAGAAAAACTGTTTTGTGGTTGGGAACTGTACCTTCCTATACATCGAGGATTTAGAACTGTTCACTGGGAAAGAGCTATTAGCAAATGTGTTAAAGATTCATGGGAAGAAGTCAGTCAAAGAGTGGCAGGAGTTTTTGCCTCGAGAAGAAAGAGAAACCTTAAGTTGCCTTGGTGAACCTTCCCGGATAGGGAACACGAAATAACTAGAGCCTCCTGAAGAATACTCATGCTGCCGAGAAGATGAATATCCCCGGGGCTCGCAGCACTCGAGTCGCCGAGCGGAGGCAGAGGAGTAAGAACCAGTGGAGGGAAAATTCTGGGGACAGAGTTATGCACTGTCCAACGCTAACCCTAATCCGGGAATAAATTTTGTAAACTGGCAACCGAGGCAAAATCACGTCGCTCTAGACTGACCATGATACTATACATCTTGGGAATGTGGTGTAGTCAGATTGAAGGAAGCCCCCACCAACCATTTAAATGGAGCCTGATTAAGTGGGAAGATCAACACATGATCCAGACTCTTACCACTCCTGGAGCTCCCAGTTTTACACCTACCTTGTGTCAGATTGTGTACATAAATTTTTGCAAAAACCGAATCTAGCCAATGCAAATGGATTTTATTTTTTTTGCCCAGCCTCCAACCCAGGGTGAAATTATTATAATAGTCCTAATCAGTATTATTGCTCATATTGGAGTTGCGAAACCATTGCATCCGCCTGGAAGCCAGGGGCAGGGCCTGATAAATTCCTCAAAGTAGGCAGGGGCCCAAGTGAATGCACTCCACCTAAACCAGACTCCAGCAGCGGTATAATTTTAGCCCATGGTATAGCCGGGCCAATATTACTTTGATCGCTGGGCCTACATTTGGGCTATGTATTTTTAACAAATTAATAAGCATTGTAAAGAATCGATTAGAAGCTGCACATTTAATGCTTATCCACGCTAAGTATGAACCTATTGCAGGAGAGGAAGAGGCAGTGGGTGACGCTTTTGTATTAAGTCACCAGGAACTGCAGCGGTTTACTGAACAAAATGCAGGAAAACAGAAAAAGGGGGGATTGTGAAAGATAAAGGTTTGTTCATTAAACCGTTCAGCATAAACAGTTCAGCATAAACAAGGAGGAGCCCTGGCCCAACTACCTTACTTAGCATAAGTAAAGAAGAGCCTGGGGCCTAAAGAATGTGTAAAGTGAAGGAATACTTAGCCAGATGAGCACCCGGCACCGCTGAACAATGGAAATTTACCCCACAACGCAATAAAAAGGCCGAAGAAAAAGAAGAGGGCGCGGTCGTTGGAGAAGACTCCCCGGCCGCCCAGCGCTGTTTTGTTTATTGCCTGCTTGCTAAATAAATTTCATTGGCTTTAATTGAGCTGGTTCCTGTCAATTATTGGAACGCATTTTATGACAGCGCTGATGAAAGGGAAACCAAAAAATCCCCGCCAATACCACAGTTCATTTTGAAAGAAAAAGATGTAACTCGCAGTGAAAGACTGTACACCTGTGCTGAGAGGAAGTCTTTCCTCCAAGCGTCAAGGACTTACCCTCACCAGGGCCTAAAGGATGAGTTTGAAAGACCTTGTGAAAGCCACAGTCTGTTTGTTCCTTGGTGCAGAGTTCCTTTCCAGTTTTCAGACACGCATTGCGGGCCCTCTGCTGTTCCCAGTTGAGGACAATTAAGGAAGATTCTCACCTGTGTTACTGTTGTAATAAATACAGTTTGGTTAAACTGCAAGTGCCTTTCTCAGCTGTGTGTGGCAGTTATGTTTCCATCTAGAAAGAAAAAATAATTATGCAGCCCCGCTGGGGGCTGGGATAGGAGCAGGAACAGGACGTGATCCTTTTTTGTCACGGAGTGGAGGCAGCAGTTAGAAGTAAAGCTACAGGAGTAAGAAATAGGTTTCCTAAGCAGCCGGTATTAGAAGGAACACCTCTGTACAGCATTTTCCACTTACTAAAGGTTTGTGGGTTTGGTTTTGTTTTTCTGTCTATCTGTCTGTCTGCCTATTTTTAATTACTAGCCTTTGCTTGCCAGGTGGCATTTATTAGCCAGTAGGCATCTGGGGCATTTGAGTTAGTATGGAAACAGGGGAACAAAGGAGTTCATGGGTTACTATTGTTGAATAATAGCTAAAAATCTAATGGAAACCAAGCCTCGTGAGTTCTACTGACAGGGTGATTTGTTACCGTACACTTTCATTTCAACATTTAATAGCTCGGGTTTATAATGACTGCAATGCTGTGTTGTCTGAGCCTTGACACAGCCTACAAGAGAGGAAGGGGTTAAGTGGAGGCAGGAGCTTCCACGAAGGGATTTGAGGGCGCAGCAGGGGCTCTAAAAGAGTCTACATGGAGGAACTAAGGGCGCAGTAGGGGTTCTATAGGAGGCTCCATAGGGGGGAATGAAGCGTGCTGTTCCGGCTCTATAAGAGTCTCCATGGAGGGCTTAAGGGTGCAGTAGTGTCTCTGTAAGTGTCTCCATGAAGGGCTTAAGGGGTGCAGTCTGGGCTCTATAGTAGGATCCATAGGAGAAAATGAAAGGCACAGTTGGGGCTCTAAAAGTGTCTCCATGGGGGGACTGAAGGGGTGCAGTAGGGCCTCTATAGGAGGCTCCATGGGGGAACTTAATAGGGGCAGTAGAGGCTCTATAGGAGGCTGTATAGCGGGGAACGAAGGGCGCAGTAGGGTCTCTATAAGAGTCTCCATGGGAGGACTTAAGGGCGCAGTAGGGGCTCTATAAGAATCTCCATGGGGGAATTAAGTGGCGCAGTAGGGGCTCTATAGGAGGCTCCATAGGGGGGACTGAAGGGCCCAGTAGGGTCTCTATCAGAGTCTCCATGGGGGGGACTTAAAGGCGCAGTAGGGTCTTTATAGGTGCCTCCATGGGAGTAATGAAGCGCACTATAGGGGCTCTATAGGAGGCTCCATTTGGGGGAATTAAGGGCGCTGCAGGGGCTCTATAAGAGTCTCCATGGAGGGAGTTAAGAGTGCAGTAGGGTCTTTATAGGAGGCTGCATAGGGGGGAATGGAGAGCACTGCAGGGGCTCTATAAGAGTCTCCATAGAGGGACGTAAGGGCGTACTAGCATCTCTGTAAGAGTCTCCGGGGGGGGACTTAAGGGACGCTGTAGGGGCAGTATACGAGGATGCATAGGGGAGAATCAAGGGCACCCTACGGGCTCTATAACAGTCTCTATGGAGTGACTTAAGGGCGCAGTAGGGACCCTATAAATGTCTCCATGAGGGGATTTAAGGGGTGCAGTAGGAGCTTTATAGGAGGCTCCATTGGGGGGAACGTAAGGGGTAGTAGGCGCTCTGTAAGTGTCTCCATTGGGGGGACTTAAGGGGCACAGTAGGAGCTCTATAGGAGGCTCCTTAGGGAGGAATGGAGGGGTGCAGTAGGGGCTCTATAGCAGGCTCCATAGGAGAATATGAAGGGCTCTCTGGGGGCTCTATAAGTGTCTCCATGGGGGAATTAAGGGGCGCAGTAGGGTCTCTATAGGAGGCTCCATAGGGGGGAATGTAGGTCGTAGTAGGGGCTCTATAAGAGTCTCCATGGGGGAATTAAGTGACGCAGTAGGGGCTCTATAGAAGGCTCCACAGGGGGGAATGTACGGCGTAGTAGAGGCTCTATAACAGTCTCCATGGGGGGAATTAAGGGCACTGTAGGGGCTCTATAAATGTCTCCACGAGGGGATTTAAGGGGTGCAGTGGAGGCTCTATAGGAGGCTGCATAGCGGGGAATGAAGGGGGCAGCAGGGGCTCTCTAAGCGTCTCTATGGCGGGACTTAATTGCGCAGTAGGGGCTCTAAAATTGTCTCCATGGAGGGACGTAAGGGCGCAGTAGCGTCTCTGTAAGTGTCTCCATGAGGGGCTTAAGTGGCGCCGTCAGAGCTTTAAAGGAGGCTCCATAGGAGGAAATGTAGGGCGCAGTAGTTGCTTTATAAGAGTCTCCGTGGGGGAATTAAGGGGCGCCATAGGGGCTCTATGAGAGGGTCCATAGGGGGGGAATGAAGGGCACTGTAGGGGCTCAATAAGAGTCTCCTTGGGGGCACTTAAGAGGGGCAGTAGAGGCTCTATAGGAGGCTGCATAGGGGGGAATGGAGGGCACAGTAGGGGCTCTATAAGAGTCTCCATGGAGGGACGTAAGGGCGTACTAGCGTCTCTGTAAGAGTCTCCATGGGGGGGACTTAAGGGGCGCAGTAGGGGCTGTATAGGAGGATGCATAGGGGAGAATGAAGGGCGTCGTACGGCCTCTATAACAGTCTCGATGGAGTGACTTAAGGACGCAGTAGGGGCTCTCGAAATGTCTCCATGGGGGGATGTAATGGGCGCAGTAGGGGCTCTATAAGAGTCTCTATGGAGGGACATAAGGACGCAGTAGGGGCTCTATAAGAGTCTCCTTGGGGGGAACTTAATAGGGGCAGTAGAGGCTCTATAGGAGGCTGTATAGCGGGGAATGAAGGACGCAGTAGGGGCTCTATAAGAGTCTCCATGGAGGGACTTAAGCGCGCAGTAGGGTCTCTATAGGAGGCTCCATAGGAGGAAATGTAGGGCGCAGTAGTTGCTTATAAGAGTTTCCGTGGGGGAATTAAGGGGCGCATTAGGAGCTCTCTAGGATGGTTCATAGGGGGGAATGAAGGGCACAGTAGGGGCTCTATATAAGGCTTCGTGGGGGGGAATGAAGGGCGCAGTAGGGGCTCTATAAGAGTCTCCATGGGGGGGGACTTAAGGGGCGCAGTAGGGGCTGTATACAAGGCTGCATACGGGGAAATGAAATGCGCTGTACGGGCTCTATAACAGTCTTCATGGAGTGACTTAAAGGCGCAATAGGGGCTCTATAAGTATCTCCATTGGGGGACTTAAGAGGGGCAGAAGACGCTCTATAGGAGGCTACACAGCTGGGATAGGAGGGTGCTGTAGTGGCTCTATAAGGCTCCTTATGCAGGGACTTAAGGGCGCAGTAGGGGCTCTACAAATGTCTCCATGGCGGGAGTTAAAGGGCGCAGCAGGGCCTCTATAGGAGGCTCCATAGTGGGGAATGAAGGGCGCAGTAGGAGCTGTATAAGAGTCTGCACGGGGGAATGAAGGGGCACATTAGGGGCTCTATAGGAGGCTGCATAGGGTGGAATGAGGGTCGCAGTAGTGGCTGTATAAGAGATGCCATAAGGGAATTAATGGGCACAGAAGGGCCTCTATAGGAGGCTCCTTGGGGGGGAATGAATGGCGCTGTTTGGGCTCTATAAGAGTCTCCATGGAGGGACTTAAGGGCGCAGTAGAGGCTCTGTAAGAGTCTCCCTGGGAGGACTTACAGGGCGCAATAGGGTCTTTATAAAAGGCTCCATGAGGGGGAATGAGGGTCGCTGTAGGGGTTCTATAATAGTCTCTATGGAGGGACATAATGGCACTGTAGGGCCTCTGTAAGAGTCTCCATGGAGGGACTTAAGGGCGCAGTAGGGTCTCTATATGTGTCTCCATGAGGGGCTTAAGGGGTGCAGTCTGGGCTCTATAACAGGCTCTATAGGAGGAAATGTAGGGCGCAGTAGTTGCTCTATAAGATTCTCTGTGGGGTAATTAAGGGGCGCAGTAGGGGCTCTATAGGAGGCTCCATAGGAGAAAAGGAAGGGCACTGTAGGGGCTCTAAAAATGTCTCCATGGGAGGTTTAAGGGCGCTGTAGTCACTATGTAATAGTCTCTATGAAGGGACGTAGGGGCGCAGTAGGGGCCCTATAAGAATCTCCATGGGGGGACGGACTTAAGGGGCGCAGTAGGGTGTCTATAGAAGTCTCCATAGGGGGGAATGAAGGTCGCTCTAGGGGCTCTATAGGAGACTCCATAGGAGAAAATGAGGAGCGCAGTTGGGGCTCTAAAAGTGTCTCCATGGGGGGACTTAAGGGGCGCAGTAGGGGCTCTATAGGAGGCTCCATGAGGGAATTAAGGGTCGCAAGAGGGGCTCTATAGGAGGCTCCATAGGAGAAAATGAAGGGATCTGTAGGGGCTCTAAAAGTGTCTCCGTGGAGGGACTTAAGGGCGCAGTAGGGGCTCTATAGAGGCTGCATAGGGGGAAATGAAGCGCGCTGTAGGGGCTCTATAGGAGGGTACATAGGTGGGAACGAAGGGCGCGGTAAGGGCTCTATAAGACTCTCCATGGGGGGAACTTAAGGGGCGCAATAGGGGCTCTATAGAAGGCCCCATAGGAGAAAATGAAGGGTGCTTTAGGGACTCCATAAGAGTCTCTATGGAGGGACGTAAGGGCGCAGTAGGGGCTCTATAGGAGTCTCCATGGAGGGAATTAAGGGCACTGTAGGGACTCTATAAGCGTCTTCATGGCGGAACTTAAGGACGCAGTAGGGGCTCTATAAGTGGCTCCGTGGGAGGACTTAAGGGGCGCAATAGGGGCTTCATAGAAGTCTCCATAGGGGGGGAATGAGGGGTGCTGTAGGGGTTCTATAGGAGCCTCAATAGGAGAAATTGAAGTGCGCAGTTGGGGCTCTAAAAGTGTTTCCATGGGGAGATTTAAGGGCACTGTAGGGGCTCTATAATAGTCTCCCTGGGGGGACTTAAGAGGGGCAGAAGAGACTCTATAGGAGGCTGCATAGCGGGGAAAGGAGGGCGCTGTAAGGGCTCTGTAAGAGTTTTATGGAGGGACTTAAGGGCACTCTAGGGGCTCTGTAAGAGTCTCTACGTAGGGGCGTAAGTGCGCAGTAGATGCTCTATAAGAGTCTCCATGGGGGGACTTAAGGGGCGCAGTAGGGTTTCTATTGGACTCTTCACAGGAGGGAATGAAGGGTGCTGCAGGGGCTCTATAGGAGGGTACATATGCGGGAAGAAAGGGCGCAGTAGGGTCTCTAAAAGTGTCTCCATGAGGGGCTTAGGGTGTGCACTCTGGGCTCTATAACAGGCTCTATAGGAGGAAATGTAGGGCACAGTAGTTGCTCTATAAGATTCTCTGTGGGGTAATTAAGGGGTGCAGTAGGGGCTCTATAGGAGGTTCCAAAGGGGGGGGAATGAATGGTGCTGTAGCGGCTCTAAAAGTGATTCCTGGGGGACTTAAGGGGCGCAGTAGGGGCTTAAAAGGAGCCTCCATAGGAGAAAATGAATGGCGCAGTTTGGGCTCTGAAAGTGTCTCCATGGGGGGACTTAAGGGTTGCAGTAGGGGCTCTATAGGAGGCTCCTTGGGGGTGAATGTAGTGCATAGTAGGGGCTCTGTAAGAGTCTCCATGTAGGGACTTAAGGGCGCAGTAGGGTCTCTATAAGTGTATCCATTAGGGGCTTAATGCGCGCCGTCAGTGCTCTAAAGGAGTCTCCATAGAAGGAAATGTAGGGCGCAGTAGTTTCTTTGTAAGAGTCTCCGTGGGGCAGTTAAGGGGCACAGTAGGGGCTCTATAGGAGGCTCCATAGGAGAAAATGAAGGGCGTAGTTGGGCCTCTAAAAGTCTCTCCACGGGGGGACGTAAGGGTTGCAGTAGGGGCTGTATAATAGGCTCCATGTGGGGGAATGTAGTGCGTAGTAGGGTCTCTATAAGAGTCTCCATGGGGGAATGGAGGGGCACAGTAGTTCTCTATAGGAAGCTTCATAGGGGGGAATTAAGGGCGCTCTACGGGCTCTATAAGAGTCTCCATGGTGGGACTTCAGTGCGCACTAGGGGCTCTAAAAGAGTCTCCATGGGAAGACTTAAGGGGCGCAATATGGGTTTTGTAGAAGGCTCCATGGGGGGAATGAAGGGCGCTGTAGGGGCTCTATAAGATTCTCTATGGAGGGACGTAAGGGCGCTGTAGAGGCTCTATAAGAGTCTTCATGGAGGGACTTAAGAGTGACAGTAGAGGCTCTATAGGAGGCTGCATAGCAGGAAATGAAGGGCACAGTAGGGTGTCTATAAGAGTCTCTGTGGGGGAATTAAGGGGCGCAGTAGGGGCTCTATAGGAGGCTGTATAGCGGGGAATGAAGGGCACAGTAGGGACTCTGTAACAGTCTCCATGGGGGGCACTTGAGGGCGCAGTAGGGACTCTATAAAGAGTTTTCATAGGGGGAAATGAAGGTCGCTGTAGGGGTTCTAGAAGAGTCCCTGTGGAGAGACTTAAGGGCATAGTAGGGACTTTATAAGAGTCTCCATGGGGGAATTAAGAGGCGCAGTAGGGGCTCTGTAGGAGGCCCAATAGGAGAAAATGAGAAGCACAGTAGGGGCTCTAAAATTGTGTCCGTAGAAAGACTTAAGGGGCGAAGTAGAGGCTCTATAAGACTCTCCAAGGGGGGACGTAAGGGGCGCAATAGGGACTCTATAGGAGGTTTCATGGGGAAGGGAGTGAAGGGCAATTTCCTTTCCTTTCCTTTCCTTTCCTTTCCTTTCCTTTC